>WNHD01003696.1:0-12304 GCA_011057455.1 Ganaspis sp. Gsp50
TCTCTCGATTGGAGAGAGATACTCAACTTTTTAACATTTTAGGAATTTTAAGTGTAAGTAGTTTTAAATTCGGTAAAAGCATAGATTCAGTTATTTTAGGTTATGTATCACATGTGACAGAAACAAACAAAGTTTGTGAATATTGTTTTTAAGGATTTTAATGTTTTCACAGATTTACACTAAAGAGGTCCACTCATGTGAGGGACGAAACGTTTGTTAATTAGTTATTAATTAATAAATAATATTTTACGACCTAAAAATTAAAAAAACACACATTTATTGGTATTCCATTATCAAAACGGTTATAAATTTCTATTTTTTAAAAAAATTAAAGGTTTTTTGAGGGAACGGGACATGCGCCCACCCTAAATCTGTTATTTTGGTTGTAATTTATAATAAAAATTATGTATTTCATAATTTACATTAACTCGCTTGTCCCACTGTCGTGAGCGTCAATTTGCCCAACCATGCTTTTAAATATTTTAAAGCAAATATAAGTAATACCTTAAATAAACAAACAAAAAAGTGTAGGTGTATCTGAAGAGTATACCAGAAAGCACAAAAAAATCGTCCCCAAAAAAATTAAGATATCAATTTACTACATTAAAAACGCAAAAGTGTATAAAAAAAGTGGTCGGGAACCTTCTAAAAGCACAAAACCGCTTCTTAAATCTGACTGAAACAATAAAATTTTATAAAACTTCGTTTACATGTCTAAAATGGCAACAGTTACACTCCTCAGCGAACTCTTCCTCTTATGTCAAGATTAAAGGGTTAAACCCTTCGTTCGTCGATTTACCCGCTGCGTCGATTTGACCAAATTACCCTCCCCTACATTTATAAAACTTTAGAAATGGAGATAGGGATTTTTAGAAATATTCAATAAAAAATTTTTTTCTTTAAAAACGATTTTTTAGAGAAAATTTTTTTCGGAATAAAAAATTAAATAAATCATTAAAAAATCATATTCTTTGTGTAGAGAAAAATCGATTGACCCTGTTTAAAGTCTATATCTGACCAAGAATTGTTAGAGTAAATGACAATTTTCTCTTACTTAGTTTTGACGTTTAAAATTCCAGTTTTTTAATAGGTTTTAAAATTTTGGTTTTTTAATGACAATTCAATTTGAAATGAATTGAATATCCTGAAAGTGAATTTTATTTGAAATTCACTTTTAAATAATTTTCTGCATTAAAAAACGAATCGATTAATTTATACTTATAGTCTATATTGCACGAAAAATTAAAGGAGTTAATTATAGTTTTCATTATTTTTTCATTTAAAATTTATGTATTTTTTGAAAATAGAAATTATTATGAAAGTACCTTTTGAAAAAATTTTCTATATTAAAAAATTAAACAATTTACGTATCTAAAATTTTCATTAATTATTTCAAATTTTAAATGGGAAAAAATGTTTACTTTATTTTTATTTTTTTATTTTCCAGAAATATACGGGCAAACAATAACAGCCCATTAATTAAAACTAATCGATACATAAAATATACACAATAATTCAGGTCGCTATGTTGAAGGTTTATTAGATAATAATTCTCACAATAACATTAAGAACCTTTGAAATCTGCTATCAAAGAAGTCAATAGATGGTCAAAGGGTATTTGCCTCTCTACTTAGTCTTCTCATTACTGAATTGCCACAGTAATCAGTACTACTGAATTTAACAAAAAAAAACTGAAAATTTCGCAAAGTACGTTGAGGAGCATTTAATTTCAGTAGTCCCAAGACAGAGGGGCTGCGAGTAATGTTATTAATAATTTTGTACAAGAAGATCATATCAGCAGCCAAAAATCTGTTATGCAAGGAAGGAATGTTAAAAGTTGAGCGCAATTCAGTATAGTCGTGTGAGAAATAGTCATACGGTACGCCAGTCTGTCTAACAGCATATAGTAAAAAAAAACAATTTGACAATGTAGCCCATGAAATGTTCAATTCGCAATTACTTTGGTACTAATAACAGCATCCAAAAACTGCAAAAATATATTATTTTATTCTACTTCAGCTGTATTTTAACCTTAAGTAGATATAATTGTCATTATTTATTTCGTTTAAGTTTGAATTATTTTGAGAGCACAAGGGAAGTAGGGCTAATCCAGATACTTTTTTGAAATTAATTTTTGACAACAAGTCTATCTAAGAAATTCAGAAACCCCAATATTTTTTTCTTGAATATTTAACTAAGAAAAACTAATAATTATAAATGAAACAAAAGCTTTAAAACAAATGAACCCATGGTTTTTAAAAACCTGCAAATCACCCGATTTTCTGTGGAAGAAGAATACAAATTTATAATTATTCTTCAAAATTTACTCGGTTATTATATTTTTTTCATTATAATTACATAACAATTAATAACCTAACCTTAGCTCTTTTAATCACACAACTAGCAATCTTTAAATAAAAATGTAGTAACTTATGATTAAAATGTTTATAAATGATAAATAATGAAAAATAATTTAACCGATCAAATTTCTACTCTTAACAATATTAAACAAATTTTTTACTATATTTATGTTATTAAAAGTTGAAACTTAAAAAATAAGTGAAAGAACCAACTATATTATATTAATTTTAAAAGTCTTAATAATAGAATTAATATCAACTGGGAATATAAAATATAACTATATTATATAATTTTAAATAATTCAACTATAATTGCATATAAATGATTTTTACAAAAACAAGTAAAAAAAATACAGATCACAGTTGTGAGTTCATCACCCATTTCAATTAATAACATTCTTTTTATCGTTTGTATTTATAAATGCAATTAAATTCTGCAAAGATAAAATCTACAGAAAACTAATTTGACATTTCACTTGCTTCCATTTAAAAAGTTGGGCCGTTCATTCATTTAAAAATACAAATTAGTTGTAAAACAATTAGCTTATTTTTATGTCCTTAAGGTATCACATCGGTTCAACATAACCCCAAAAACTGAAAAGTAATTTTTGCCATCAAATAAGAATGTAAATAAAATAAATTTTATGAAGTTTTGAAAGGTACAGTTTTACAATTTAAAAAAAAATTAGATTAAGTCAAAATTCGTTGTTAACTATTCATTGTTATGATCAAAAAACGTTTAAAATTTTGATTTGCATATCACATCTATAAAAATATTTTAAAATGATTTAATTTAAATCAATAATGTCTCATTTTCTTCAGAAAACAATTCTCTACAACTCCACCTTTTTGAATTTTTAAACAAATACACCAGTAATTAATTATTGTTGATTATTTAAAAAATTACAGTTTTCTATTTTTAAACAATCAACCATAATTAATGAACGGTGTATTTGTTTAAAAATCCAAAAAGGTAGAGTTGTAGAGAATTGTTTTCTGAAGAAAATGAGACATTATTGATTTAAATTAAATCATTTTTAAAAAATCTTGTAGATGCGATATTCAAAGGAATATTTCGATCGCTTTTTGATCATAACAATTAATAATTAACAACGAATTTTGGCTAAATTAATTTGTTTAAAAATATTTGTTTCATTCAAGACTAACTTTTTTAAATCAATTTAATTTTTTTTAAAAGAAACTTTTTTCTGATTGTGTTAATTAGATTTTTGATTTTAGTATAAACATATAAAAGCAATGTTTCCAACTTTTTTTGTTAGAATTTTGAAGAAAAAGTGTCTTTTTTGATTTTATTGAATATTGAAAGATAAAATTAGACTTTCTTTACTTTTTATATTTGAAAAAGATTTCTATTAATTAAAATAAGTGCTTCCTCAATTCAGGAAACTTGTTATGAACAATTTAAAAATATATGCAATTTTTCACCGTAAAATGCATTCTGTACAAATTTTGTAAAAAATATTCAAAATTACCTTGACTACAGAAATTAAACCTTCTTGTATTTCCATATGAGGTGGCCTCCAAGTGAAAATTTTATCATCACGTTTAGCACGACTTACAGTTACAACTGTGTCCAAATAGCAAAGAGACAGTAGGACAACTAAATTTCTTTTATCTAAACCAAGAATATTTGATTATGAATTAGAAACAAAGTAATAAAGAACTTTTAATATTGCAATACTAACCAGTTCTTAGTTGTTCATCTTCAAGTGAAGCTAAGTTATCTTGAAGAGGATCACACTTCTTTTCAATATTTTTTAAAGCATTGATAGCTTTTTCAGAAAAAGCATTAAAATTGCTATAAACTTTGTTCACATAATCTGGATACAGCAAGCTGAAGTCGATTTCAAACTAAATTACAAAGACATGCCTTAATTTACATAAATACAAATTTCATTAATTGGACAATTAAAATCTTGTGTTGAAAAATGGCATCAGTAAATCAGTTGACCTATAGGGATAACTTACCCCGTATATTATTCTTAAAATACTGAACATATATTTCTGAAATTTGGTAGACATTTTTAAAATAAATTTCAGTAGAATCGTCTGCTTGGCCTGGATTTCGTAAAATTTTTGTTTAAAGGTTTTTATAAAATTAGCAAAAATTTTTTAATTTTAAAAAATGATTTTTAAACAAAAATATCAAAAAAATTTATTAACATAATGAAGGAATAATTCAAATAATTTTCAGAAAGATATTTTCAAAGTGTTATACTTAGTAAAATGGTAACTTAGTAAAAAACGTTTTTCATATTGGTCATATCTCATGTACTGACGTCACTTTCCACCATAAGACTTAAAATTCTAATTAATTTAGATTACCAAAGTATATCCAAGATCCTTCTTAAGTGATGGATAGGTTGAAATATAATCAGTGATAGTTATATTATCTGAGATACTTTCAGTTTCCTTATTTTTATCTGCTGACTTATTTGAATTTTTCTTCTTACAATTAGAGCTTTTAGACTTCATTAAAGGTTTTTGAAGCTCTTTTATTCTAATATTTGACGTCGCTGACCAAAAATCTACTACAGTTTCCCAAGGATCTGTATTTTCTCTCAGGAAATTTAATTTTCCTTCCAAGTTTTCTATGTCTACATAATATTAAGTACAATAATATGATTTAAACCATAAACAATAATAAATTTTCGCTACCTAATGTCTCCCACTAGACTATACGATAAAGAGATTTTAAATAATCTCGTCTAGATCTCTAAAAGTGGCAAAACTTTTTGTCTTAGTCTTAGTATCAGCAAGACTGGTCTCGATCTCGATATTCGTCTCGTGAAATTAAATTTAAATAAACATTTTTTAACGGCATTGGTTTTAAAAATTAGTCATTTCATATTAAAGATACATAAGTTGCAAGTGTTGACGAGACGAGTTGCAAGTGTTCGGTTCAAATTAAACACAATATCGTTATAATCTCTTTTAAATCAAAAAGAATATATGTCTCGTGGGAGACATTATACTATTTATTAATTTTCTTTACCTGGACGAGGGTCATTTTCCGAATCCGAATTTACGTCATCTGGAGGTGGAGAAATAACACCAACTGCTTTTAATTCCCTTCTCAACGAATAATATTTAGATACTAGCTTTCCTTTTGCTAAGCATTTCTGTTTTCCTTGCATAGAATATGGAATGTAATATATAACCTGAAATTTATATTTAAATTTTTTTTATAATTCAGAATTTCGATAATTTGTATTTTTATATACTTAATATTCATTTTTTTCTATAATATTATAACTATACTATTCATATTAATAGTGTAATCTTCATTTGTTCGTAAAATTGAGATTTGCACGTTATTATACCAGAAGAATGAAAGTAAATATTTTCATAAATGGATTTATGCACGTAGAGTTTGATCACATTTTTGTTCATTGTTTTTTTTTTACAAGGAATTTTAAAACATTCAGTTTTTAATAACAGGTTTTTTTCCATTAATATATCAAAAATATCATCGGCTTACTGCACATTAAAAATTAAATAAAATAATAACATAATTGCTTTAAATTCCTTTCATCAAAGAACTAAAATAAAAGTTAATTATACATTAAAAATTAAATAACATGAAAACCTAATTGATGCAAGTTTCATTTACCAAAAATTGAAAATAAAAGATTTATTAAGAATATTAGATTTATATATTAACACTTATTAAGAATAAAAATAAAATAACTTGATGCGATAAATCCTATTATAAAAATTAAGATTTCATTTTTTCAAAATAACCTCAAACAAATAACAATTTTAACTGAAAACTTTTTTTACTGCAAAAAGAGTTATAATAAAAATAATGCAATTTCAATTAACTCCAAATATTCTATATATACAATTTCTAGAAGAAATTTTATTTGAATATTTTTTTTATATAAAATAAATAAAATTCAAACTATGTTTTCTCTTGGAAATATGTTGAATAAATAATAACTATTAAATAAAGTCTGTCTATCCAAAATAAAAATATATACTTACGGCATCTTCACCAGGAAAAAGGCTTTTAAGATCTTTTACGATTGCTGTAAAATCGTTAGATTTTATGCTGAAACTGTAGACAAAATTCAATTAGTCTAAAATAAAATTCAAATTATTGTTAATTTTATAAAAAATCCTTACTTTTCAGATTCAACTATTTTATTTTCAATTAATATTTCAGACAATTTGTTCTGATCCCTTTCTTGCTTTAAGCTCGAACTTTTTTTAGACAAGGCTAGTAAATAACGTCCAGTACCAGTTTTATTAAGTAAGTCAATTAAATTCTGCAATATATGAAATTATGAGTTCAATTATTAGAGCGCCTATTATATGTCTTTATTTTCAACTAAATTTTGAAGCTGATTGTAAAATATAAACTTTAATAAGAAAATTACAGTACCTGAGAAGGTAATTCATTTGTTGCAGATTCTTCAATAACTGAAGGTTCATTAATTTCTAACGGGGCAGAGGTTATTATATTTTTTGGTCTTAATTTAGATTCATACATGAAAAATGTATCAAATTATTAAAGTGAAAGACTACTGTGAAAAAATATTTTAAAGTAAAATATCTATAGATATTATAATTTATTTTAAACTAAATAAATATAGATATTTATTTAGTTTAAAATAAATTATCAAAGGAAGGTGAGGAGAATGAAGAAATTCTCAAAACTCTTCAAATTCAATAAACAATAATGGAGATAAATAACTCTCATGTACCAAAGTTTATATGTTTTATTGTAAAACTAAGCAGCTATCAAAGATACTGGTATTTTAAAAAACCAACCAACTAGCTGAACTACCTAAACATATCTCCTAGATATATTTTTTCAGTATCATCAATGTTGATTAGCTAATGTGGTAAAACCTTCAAGCAGAGCCTGTTAAAAGTGTTGGTGATGTAGCTAAATTTCGTTACCTATAAATTTCTAGCTGATACTGACAAACCATTTTTTTCAGTGAGATATCCTATGGTTGACCCAAAGATATTGTTAGATTAAAAAGTTACAAAAAGTACAATCTATTACATAATTTAAGAGTTAACACTTTATCGTTTAGCTTATCTAAGGGACCGGACCCATGATATATATAACGCGATACTGATGTAAACTAATGAATAAAAGTCTAGATAATTAAATGAAACAATCGTCAGGACCGTAAATGCAATTTAAAAATGCTATTTTTAAAAAAAATCCGTTATAAATAGTCCCAATGGAACTTTTAAATCGATGTTAAATATAGTACATACTAAGATACAAGTTTTATTACCATTAAACACAAAATTTAAATAACTTAAGTAGTAGTTATATTTAATTATTACCATCAAAGTCTCTGTATCACAGATAGTAGCCTACTTGATTCTTACCTACGCAACGAGGGTTCGAATCCTGGTCTCGAGATTTTTTTTTAGTTTCTAAAATTTATTTTTGGAAGTCATAGAGATGCGGAAATTTCGATATCCCAGGAACGTTTTCAGAATATCCGCCATCCTTGAGAGGATGACCTAGGATCGACGTAGGGATATCTTTTTGCTGAGAGGGTAGACAGTAATATACGTAGTTCTGATGGAAACAAAAAATGCTTTCTACTTTTGGCCATTTTCTTCCGATCCTGGCCCACTGTACGCTCTAAGTATGTGACATACCGGAAAAGACACCAGACCAATAGGTGCGAACCCTCGATCCACATCCGCATAGACCAAGGCATCTTCCAACTGAGCTACTCAGTCGGTTACGTTCGAATAGTATTATGGCAGTAACTGGATGTTAAAAGAGACACTTGTATAAGAGAGGTTTTGACTATGATTATCACGATACTTATTGCATTATATACTATTACTTATTATCAACCAGTAGGCTGCCGGAAAACCTATATTTCGGCTTAATTGATGGATTTTTTAAACGCCGGCAGCATACAGGTTAATCAACCATTCTTCTATACAACTATATTATTTCGTCGAATACACTTTTCTGATTTTTTTTACGGGCCAAAGGCTATAAGTGATACTTTGAAATACCAATTAATGTCACTAACCAAAAAGAGTAGTTTAAGTAATACCTAATCTTGACTGAAATATTAACCAAGGTTTTTAAATATAATTTATTCACTTCCAATATTATAACATTTTGTAGAAATTGTTTTTCGACTTTAGGAAGTTAAATTGATAACACAATGATATTAAAAATTGTGTTATTATTTTAACTTCCTAAAATCGAAAAACAATTTCTACAAAATATTACCCATGGTTCATTTAAGTTAATTTGGACTATTTTGTTAATAGTGTTAGATGGAACAAATGTCCTACAGCTGAATCAATGGGGAATTTTGAACTACTTTTGGATGAAGAAATAGCTGTACATGGCGATAGAGATCACTTTACTGGAAAATCAAAGAATTCTACGACTAAGTGGAAATAAATTTACAGTAAATTATCATATGTTATTATTTTTCTTTTCAGAAATGCTTTTCAACATGTATCAAATTGTAAAATACTATTATATACTATAATACATGAATCTGCTTCCTAATAAGGAATCTGAACGATGTATCCCCTACTTCTCCAGATGATTTAATTACACATATGTAATTAAAAAATTACCATCTCCCACGCTTAAAGTAATAAAATATTTAATAGAACATTTTATTCGATGACGCTATAGCTAATTAGAGATTTGATTTTAAAATAAATAATCTAAATTTATTGCCTCATGATGACACAAAAGACTGGGGACAAAAATTATTAGCGAAAAAAGCAGATTTTCATTTGTAAAAATAGAAGTTACTTTTTCACGTTGAATACGTTACAGTAAGTCCAATTTATTGCTTTAAAAACACATGACATGAAATTGTGCGCTACGTGAAGAATCATCCATAAATGATATGGAAAGTTTGTCAAAAACCGTCTATATTACTAATTTCAGATCTAACCCTAAACTTTTTACAGATGGATAAATAATTAAAAATAAACAAGATTTTAGAAAAATCAGAACATTTATTTGACACTTACAAAATACGAAACACAAAAGTATTTTTTTAAATACTTAACTTTAACAAATACAGTCGTCCATCTGAATAACAAAATATATTTCAGTTAATGAAACATGTATAAAATTTTAAAGGTTACAAAGCTTGTAGGTCATGTCCAAGAACTCAGTTGGTAAGTTAGGAATCTACATTAATTTTTATTTTTTCCTGGGGTTTCTTTTTAAAAATAATAATAATTCAGACATTCATAACGCACTTGAAGTTCTCCTACGATGATTCCCAAAATTTGAAAGCAATACTTTTATTAGTTTCGCTGTAAGTAGTGAGAAACTAGTGAGTCGATAACAAACTTACCGACATATTAATTTCTCACTACTTACAGCGAAACTAAAAAAGATATTTATTTCAAACTTTGGGAATTATCGTAGGAAATCTTCAAATGCGTTATAAATGTCTGACTTATTATTATTTTTAAAAAGAAACTTCTGGAAAAAATAAAAATTAACGTAGATTCCTAACTTATCGACCGAGTTCTTGGGAACAATAATTTTAGTGATATATTTTATTGTTCCGAAAATAAAAAATAATTTATTAAATGTAAAAATTATTTAATTCGAGATTCAATATTTTGCGTTCTCATAGAGAAGCATTGTTTTCTATCCAATTTTCGATTTTCCAAAAATAGTCTAAATCAACTTAATTTCACCTAAAAAGTTTTTAATTCGAAATCTGTAACCAATGTCCAAATGTATATATGTGTGTGTGTGTGTGTGTGTGTGTGTGTGTGTGTGTGTGTGTGTATGATCGATTTTTGTGAACTCTCTATCTTAAGAACGCTTTGACCGATTTTAATGAAATCTGGCGCAGTTATTATACCCATAACAGTAAACAAACTGACACAAGGAATTTTATAAATTCTGATTCAAAAATTTTTTAGCACACTTTTTCCTTTAAAAATACAGCTTTTTCATAAATTTTTTTGTCCTAATTAAAATTTAAAGTAAGTAATAAAAAATTACATTACTTGCATCAAAACGAATCGATTGACCTGTATAAAGTATATATTTAAAAAAAAATTAAAGGAGTAAATTACAATTTTGTTTAATTTTTAACATTTAAATTTCTTTTTTTTTAAGATAACTCTTAAAATTTTAATTCTTTAACTATAGTTCCTTTTGGAAACACTTTTCTCATTAAAAAATGAAAAGATTGATCTATATAGAGTATGTATTTTACCAATCCTTAATAGAGTAAATAACAATTTTTTCAAATTTTTGACATTTAAAGTTGCATTTTATTTTGGAACTTTTAAAAATGTTATTTTTTAGTGATCGTTCCTTTGGAAAAAGGAAAATTTTCTACATTAAAAACCAAATTGAATGATCTATATAAAGTACGTAATATAATAAAAACTTGATAGAGTGAATGGCAATTAACTCTATGAAGAAGCAAAATCTTCATAAATGAACATAATTTTTTACTAATTTCATTAGTACTTATGCTAACAAGCCTATAATATCTCGCTATAATAATACAATTCTAATAATAACAAACTCTCCCAACGACAACAATATTAATATTAAATTGCAATATACCACTACAATTATTGTTTTTAAATTTTGTAATCTGCAAACTTTTATTACCTAAAATATATTTTATTTTATTCGAGATTGATGGCTGTGTCTGCTCCAGATTTTTATTTAAAAAAATATTTTTGTGTTTCATATTTTTGCAAGCTAAATAATTTTTCTAATTTTTTATAAAACTTGTAGTCTTATTTTTAATCAACTATTTTCCCACCTGTAAAAATTCTAGTGTAGATCTCGAATAAATAATAAAAACGATTTTTAAAAAACTTTCTATATTTATATATTTTCTTTCAAATTAAGCAAAAATTTATTATGTCAACTAAATTAATAAGAAATATTCAAAATAACAGTAATTATTATTAAATAAAAAGGTCAACAAGTTGATGCTATTTATGTTGATCTGTATACCGTATTAAAAAAGTGACCGTAAAATCGACCCGAAATAGGAACATTAACGTGATTCTTAATAGGGCCGCAAATTCGAATCACTATTTATGCCCGCTTTTATGATCATATTTATGGTCATATTTAGGGTCGCATTTACGACCATTTTAATTCAGTGTAGCATTTAGTGACCCTAAATGTGACCATAAATGGGACTAGAAATACGGCTCCAAGAATGACCTTAAACAAGACTAAATGCTTCACTGAATTAAAAAGGTTGTAAATGCTACCCTTAATATGACAATAAATATAAAAGCGGACATAAATAGTGTTTTAAATTCGCGGACCCAATGGACCTATTTAGGATCGTTTTTGCGGTCGCATCTACAGTCACTTTTTCCAACAGGGTGGAGTTTTTGATAGAATTGATCATTGTATTCTAAACAAGAGCTCATGGGTATATTTGACAATTCTATATTGTTTGTCCAAAGTTACCTTTTCAATGGATTTCAAACTGTTCGAGTTGATTATCAGCATTCTGATCAATTCATGTACACTTCTGGTGTTCCTCAAGGTTCAAATCTAGGACAATTGTTACTTGTGTTGTACATGAATGATACTTTTCGACGTTCATACTGTTAGCGCTGAAGATCATAATCGTGTGGTTTGCCTAATCAAAATGCTACATATAGCATCCTGACAGAACATTTTCTTTTAAATCAAACCAATCAAAACCATTGGTACCAACCAATTAAAAAGCACTTTTGACTGCTGTTGACCAAAATTGTCAAAACACACCCAGATATCACTGAAATTTGCAGTAGGTTAGCAGGAAGTTAGCAGGAAGTTATCCGCGTTCACTTCGCAAGTTAGCAGAGATAACTTGCTGCGAACTTGCCTTCTATACAGAAATGTCCGCCCCTTGGATAGTTATCTGTGCTTAGTTCCTGATAATTATAAATGTTAATTATCCGAA
>WNHD01003697.1:0-19915 GCA_011057455.1 Ganaspis sp. Gsp50
ATTTAATAAAAACTTTTATTGCCATCTATTCACAAGATATCAAACTACATTTACACCAAGCGAGAACTTCCATCACTTTAATATAAAAATTTTATTTATGACGTGTTATATAAAAATATTTTGAATTATTTATATTACTTGAACATACTTAAAAATATATAAATATACTTAAAATCACAATAAAATTTTTCAAAATACGTAATACTGTTTTAAAGTACTGTAAACCACTTTAAAATCAAACTATTGAAAAATCCTCTAAAATAGTTAAAAATACTTAAAATTACTATAAAATTTTTCCAAATACTTAAAACTATTCTAAACTATTTTAGATTTCTTTTAAATACATCAAACTATGCATTTAAAAATCCTTTAAAATATTTAAAAATATTTAAAATGATTGTAAAACTTTTCCAAATACTTCCTAATACTTTAAGATATTTTAAAATATGTACTTAAAATTATTATAAAATTTTTTCAAATATTTCCTAATACTTTAAGATATTTTAAAATAGGTACTTAAAATTACTACAAAATTTTTCCAAATACTTCCCAATACTTTAAGATGTTTTAAATTACTTAAAATTTCTTAAAAATATTTCAAAATACTTTAAAATACTTAAATTTACTTCAAAGTACTTCAAAATATTTCAAAATACTTGAAATCACTTTGAAATTAAAAAAAAAAAATAAAAATATTGACCTTTGGTAATTTAATAGAAGATTATTTTTGCAATAAGCCTAAGAGCATTAAAAAAATTTCTTTATTTCAAAAGTAATTCAAATTCTTACAAAATATTAAAATTAAGAAATGTTTGTCCTTAATTTATCTTTAAAAAATAATTCTGATAATAGTTGGTGACCGATTTAATTAAATTCGATTGACTTCTATCGACCTAAAAAAAAACTGTTGTATGCTCAAACAATTAAGATATCTAATTGTAAATAGAATTCATCAATCTTTCTGAGTCAACAGATGAGTCAATGGTTCTTTTTATTTTTTTTATTTTTTTTTAAAAAATGTGTGAAGTTTCAACAACTAGGCTTTTATCGTCAGATAATAGAAATGTATTAATAATATGCATAATAAAACAACTATTTACATGGAAGATTAGAAGAAAATTAAGCAGAACTTCCTTTGTGAGAAAGCAATACATAAAAAATATACATACATAAAAAGAAACATACATAAAAAAATGAGTAAATAAATTAACAATAAATTTTAATTACTGTTTTTATTGGAAGACTGATAATGTAGTGTCTGATATATGTTTTCATAATTGTTATAAATTAAACAAGTTGCAGATTAGAAGTTTATAATTCGTTGGAATAGTGTAATAAATAAATAATGCAATAAATAAATAATGTAGTAAATTAATAATGAAATAAATTAATAATGCAATAAATAAATAATGTAATAAATTAATAATGAAATAAATTAATAATGCAATAAATAAATAATGCAATAAATAAATAATGTAATAAATAATATAACACATAAATATTGTAATAAATACATAATGTAATCTATAAGTACTATAATAAATAAATAATGTAACAAATAAATAATATGTGACATGCTCTGAAGAAAGGGACCTTAGAAGCAAAAGATTATAGGTTATGATTGATGATAGTTTCAACTTAATTAAAGCTTTGTTTTTAATTATTTGTAATCAAGAAGAGTTTTTTTTACGAATATTTTGTGTGTATGCTATAAAAAAACTGTTTTCGACTGCAAGTATAGAAGAGAAAGGCTTTAATCAAGTTAAAACTATCATCAAACATAACCTATAATCGTGTACTTCTAAGGTCCTTTTCCTCGTAACGCGTCATGTATAATAAATTAATAATGTAACATAAATAATATCATAAATAAATAATGCGCCATATAAATAATACAATAAATAAATAATGCAACGAATAAATAATACAATAAATAAATAATGCAACAAATAAATAATACAATAAATAAATAATGCATCGAATAAATAATACAATAAATAATGCCACAAATAAATAATACAACAAATAAATAATACAATAAATAAATAATGCAACAAATAAATAATACAATAAATAAATAACGCAACAAATAAATAATACAATAAATAAATAATGTAAGAAATAAAGAATATAATAGAGGATTCGCCGAAAGATGGCGGAAATGTGCAAACGCGAGTAAAGTTGCTCTTGGTAATTTAATCGTTTAACGGTAGAATTAGACGCATTTAGGTGTAAAGGTGTGTGTTGGCAGAAGGCTTCAAGTGTGTGGATTACTAATTTCATTAAACAAGAGAAGAAAGTGATCAAAAAAGAGTGAAATTGATCAAAAAGTAGTGCCAGCAAAGTGGCAAAAAGTGGTTAAAAATGGCGGAAGGCAAGGATGAAAAAAGTAAAAAGAACGGCGAGCACAGCATGAAAAACGATCAGCAGATAGAGGGCGCAGACAAAGGCAATCAAAGTGATTCTATGAGTGACGCACAGAGGGCAGGTATGGTATCAGAAAAAGTGACAGATAAAAAACAAAAACAAAGTGAAAACGGGATAAGTGAAACACCGAAAAAAAAGAGAGGCAGACCAAGGAAAGAATGGGGAAAAAACGGCAAAAATTTAAAGGATTATTGGAACAAAATAGAAGACGGAATAAACGGCAAGAAGGATGAAAATAAAGGCCCTATCGAAACAATAATGACAAGCTCAGATAGTGAGACAGATACAGAAGAAAAAAGCGAACAAGAAGAAAATAGCCAAAAATCGAAAGGAGAAAAAACCAATCTAATAGAGAATTCAAAAGATACAGAAAGTGAAGACACAATCTCGAACGACGGTTCTGAAATAGAAACAGAAATAGAGGAAATAATAGAGGACAATAGTCAAAAATCAATTGAAATGGAGACAAATAAAGATTCAGAAAATGACATTACTATAATTGAAAATGAACGAAAACAAATAGAAATAGAAACAAAAATAGAAACAAATAAAAGGTTATGGAAGGAAGACATGGCAGAAATCAAAAAAATAATAATGAAAGAAATTAAAGAAGGCTTTTCAATACATAACAAGGAGAACAAGGACAAGAAAACTAAAGAACAATTTAATTTAGAAGAACAAATTTGTGAACATGAAGCTGAAATAACGAGACTTATGACGAAAAATAAAAAAATAGAAGAAGACAACAAAAAGGCAAAGGAACTAAGCGAAAATCTAAAAAGAGAAATAGAAGAATTAAAAAAGTGTGTAGTTGAAAAAGAAGAGACAATAAATAGAGAAAAAATTAGAAATGGAAAGCAACAAGAAATGTTAGAAACACAAAGAGAAAAGGAAATTGAACTAATGTTAGAAAACATGAAATTAACCAATATTATAAAAGAACTCACGCAGGACAATAAGAATAAAAAAAAGGGAAATGAAAATAAAAAATCAGTGGAGAATACACAAGAATATGATGGAGAAGAAGAGATAGTCGAGGAAGCAAGCAGGACAAGTGAGAAACTAAGGAACACAAATAAGACAAATGAACAACCAAGGAACAAAAACAGAGATGAAAAAACAAAACAAGAAAAAAAAAGAAGAAACGATCAACCAAGGAAATTAAGCAATGACGAATGGGAGAGAGAAAAAAGAGAAAGATGGGATAAAAGAAACAACATTTTAGTCAGAGGACTCACACTTATTAATGATGACAAGAAAAAAGAATTTGAAGAATGGACTTGGTACGAAATGGGAATAGAAGTACAAGTGGAAAAAATGGCAAGAATAAATAGAGGGTGGAAAATAAGAATCGTGAACCTAGAAGATAAAAAAGAATTAATGAAGAAACGAGATATATTAGAACAGAAAAACTGGGGAGTAACATTGGAAGATGAATATACAGACAGACAAATGGAAGTACAAGAATGGATGAAAGGCGAAGCAGAAGCATGGCGTGAAAAAGGAAAAGAGGTTAGGCTAGAATATCTTAAAATATGTGTGGATGGAACATGGCTTTTTTGGGATGAAAAAGAAGGAGAAATTGTCCACGAAAAGGAAAGAAAAAATAAAAAACGTTTTTTTGGAATGGAGTAAAGGCAATAGAAGAAACAAAAAATGAATTAATAGTAATGCAATGGAATGCAAATGGCATAAGAAACGTGGGCAAAAATTGGGATTTAATAGAAAGTGTGGACATAATAATAATTCAAGAAACATGGATCGAACAGAAGAACTTGGATAAGGAAATTAAAAAATTGAATAAAAAATTCAACTGGCAAGGAAAACCAGCAGAAGAAAAAACAAACAAAAAAGGAAGAGCGTCAGGAGGGCAACTCATAGGAATAAAGAAGGATCTCGAGGCAGAATGGAGAATTAATCAATGGAGCTATGGATTAAATGTAAAAATAAAGAAAAAAGAAGGTGCAGAAAAATATACAATAATAAGTGTATATAACAACAATAAAAACAATTTAAAAAAGTGTTTAAACTTGTTGGACAAGGAAATAGAAGAAACAGAGAGAGAAGTAGAAAAAATAATAATCACAGGCGATTTCAATGCTCGAATTGGAGAAGAACAGGGAATAGCAGAATGTGGACTAGAAATGATAGAAAATATAGCAAAAAGAAAATCAGAGGATAAAATAATAAGAAGCGAAGGAAGAAGGCTAATAAATTGGTGCGAGGAAAAAACAATGATAATAATGAATGGAAGAACTAGCGAGGACGATGAAGGCAAGCTAACTTGCATAGGACATGGGCAAGATGAAGGTTCAGTATTAGACCTAACAATAATAAAAATGGCAGGAGAAATAAAGATACCAGAATGGTTTAAGGGACTAAGAGTGACAGTTCAAGAAGGCTCTGACCACTTGCCAATCATCATGAGACTAGAATGGAAAAAAGACAAGAAAGAAGAAAGAACGGAAGGACAGGAAAGACTAACAAAATATAAATGGTCAGATAAAAAAGCAGAGCAGTTTATAGAAGAATGGAGGAACATAAAAGAAAAAGAAAAACAGGAAGATAAAGAAAACGAAACCAAAAAAAAGGAAAATGTAGGAGAAAAGTGGGAGAAAATGACAAAAAATATAAAAGAGGCAGCAAAACAGGCAAAAATGGAAATTAAAGAAAGAAATGGAAAAAAGAATAGAGCAGAATGGGATGATGGGAGCTACAAAGTTTTAAGAAAAGAAAACTTTAAACTACTAAATCAATACAGGAAGAAAAAGACTTTAGAGGCTAAGAAGATATATCTAGAGAGCAACAAGAAACTGAAAGAACATAGAAAAAAGCTAATAAAGGAATGGTTAGAGGGAAAACAGAAAGATGTAGGCAAGGCAAAAAATCTATCTGAATGGTGGAAAGCAATAAACTGGTACAGAAAAAAGAAAGCGCAGACTGGCAATAATATCAAGAAAGATGAATGGAGAAACCATTTCATGAATCTATTTGAGGGAACGGAAATAGAAAAAACAAATCAAAAAGAAGAAATAACAGATGAACTAAAAAAAGGCGAAGACGAAGAAGGGAAGATAGAAATTGAAAGCAACAATAACAAAGAAAACGAAGAGGAAGATCCACTAAATGGCCCAATAACGGAAGAAGAAATAGAAAATACTATAAAAAAACTGAAAAACAACAAAGCTGCGGGAGAAGATGGATTAACGGCTGAATTTCTAAAAAACTTACCACAGGAAGGACAAGAAGAATTAATAAAAATCATAAAAGAAATGTGGGACAAAGAAGAAATACCCGAAAGCTGGAGAACAGCAAGAATTTTCACAATTCACAAAAAAGGGGATACTGAAACAACTGGAAATTATAGGGGAGTATCACTACTAAATGCCGGTTATAAAATACTCACTATGATAATGGCTAAAAGACTAAGTACATGGCTAGATATTGGAGAAAAATTAACTGAAGGGCAGGCGGGCTTTAGACGAAAGAGAAGCACAATGGAGCAAGTTTTCATATTAAATACGGCAATAGGAAATCAACTAAAGAAAAAGAAAGGAAAATTATTTGCGGCTTTTGTAGATTTAAAGAAAGCGTTTGATAAAGTTGATAGAAATATATTATGGAGCAAAGCAGACAAAATGGGCATTAAAGGTAAATTCATAAAAATGTTAAAAGAAATATACAGTGACACATACTGCGAAGTGATCACGGCAGAAGGAATGACAGAAAAATTTCAAACAAAAAATGGTGTAAAGCAAGGGTGTCCTCTAAGTTCAGTATTATTTAATATATACATCAATGACATAGAGGAAACAATGAGGCAAGGCAATCAAGGCGGAACAGCAATAGGATCTGTCAGTAAAGGAATCAAAATCTTCGTACTCATGTACGCCGATGATCTAGTGCTGCTGGCTGAGGACGAAATGGAGCTGCAAGAAATGTTGAAGAAACTGGAGAAATGGGCAATAAAGAATAGAATGGAAGTCAATACAGAAAAAACTAAGATAATGACTTTCAGCAATGGTGGAAGGAAGAAAAAAGTAAAAACGGAATGGAAATACGCTGGAATGGTGCTAGAAGAAACTAAAGAATTCAACTATTTAGGCTATTGGTTTACGAGTAGAAATAGACACACCACACACGTAAGAAAAGTGGCAGGCAGAATGCAACAACTAATAAATAAGGCATGGGGAGAAACAAAAAGGGCAAACATCGAAAAACTGGATAAAAGGCTGTTTTTGATGGATACGACTGTAAAGGCAGGGGCATTATATGGAGTGGAGATATGGGGATGGCAAAGAAGAGAGATGATTGAGAAAGTTCAAGCAAAATTTGTTAAAGCAAGCACGGGATTACCTAGAAACACCCCAGATTACATCTGGAAAATGGAAACTGGTAGAAGAGAAATAGAAGTGGAAGCTTTAAAAAGAAGTACAAACTTCTTAATCAAAATGGCGAGATTAGATACAAATAGATGGGCTCACAAATGTCTGCGAGAAGAAGTTAGAGGAATTATAAATGGAAAAGCGACACACTGGGGAAAAGAAATCCAAAACACCTTACAAACATTGGGAGACGGGCAGATACTAAATATGCTGTGGAAAGAGCATCCAATAGAAGACATTGAACGGAGAATTAAAGAAATAATTAAAATAAAAGAAGATCAAGGCATTCAAAAGGACTGGGAGAAAATAAACGAATCTAAATATTGCGACTATTATAAAAATATAAAGAAAAACAAGGAAATGGAAAAATATTGGATTAGAACTGACATAAAAGAATGGCAAAGAAAAACATGGGCTAGATGGAGATGCGGAAGTGTGACAAGAGGAGGCAAAAAAGGATACGAAAATGACAGATGTAGGGGATGTGGCATTAAAATGGAGACAATAGAACATGTAACAAGCTGTTCAAAAATTACTGAACAACTAAACATTGAGACAAGAGCTCTACTGGAGAACTGGAGAAGCGGCTTGGAGGAAGAAGAATGGAGAATAAAATTACAAAACAAATTAGGAAAAGAGTTTGATCTTGAAAAATGTAAAATATTAAATGAAATCGATAAAATATTAGAATTAATCAAAATAAGTGATTTAAAAACCAAAAAGTGAGAATATGGACAAACTAAATTATGTATTATTATTATAATTATGAGCGTGTGTATATATATTTATATTTATTATACAGATATTTATAAATACTTTTTTTTAATTTGCATTTTGCACATTGTAAATAGAAAGTCATAGGCAGTCTATAGGCAAGAAACAATACTGTATTGCTAATTGAATAAAAAACTATTCTATTCTATTCTAAAGAAAGTGGATTTATATTTTTAAAAAATAATAAAATTACAAAAAGACTTTAGAGAAAAACTCATCTGTTGATTCAAAGAGGTTGATAAATTTTGTGTTTGCAATTAATTACTATTTTCATGCATTAGCATTGCATTGGTCCGATTTTCTCTTTGAAAGGATTCTGTGAGCGCATATGCTTAATTAAGGTATCTGTTCGGTGCTTATAGTCTAAACAAGAAAAAAGTGATGTTATCATTGAAAGTGTTTTACGTATGAGTCATTTAACGTGAAATTAATTATCTGCTACTAGTTATAGTTTCTCTTAATTATAAAAGAATTACCAAACTTTTTTTATTTTTATAATTTTAGCCCTTTTACATGTTTTTTTTTATTTGTTTGCCTTTCCTTTGTTTTTCGCCTTTTTTGTTTGTTTTTTTTTTTCAAATAGATTTCAGTGAAAGTTGAAATTGATTAATTTCAGGCAGACTTTCACCTTTTTTCACCTTTCATAAATTTTGTTACATATTTCACTTATTCGGTTAATTTGTCACGTATTGAGTCTTTTTAGCTGTTTTTTCATCTTTACGGTCGTTTTTCAGTTTTGATTCGATAGAATTTTTAATAATTTTATTTTAATTACGATTTTATTCATCGGATTAAATTATTTTGCACTTATTTTTAATTTGTTTTTAATTTATTTATTTTATTTATTTATTTTTATTTATTTATCTTTATTCATTTGTTTTATTTATTTGTATTTATTTATATTTATTTATTTGTATTTATTTATTTGTATTTATTTATCTTTATTTTTTTTTTTTATTTATTTTTATTTATTTATTTATTTATAGATAGATAGATAGAAAGATAGATTTATTAAAAAATAAATAAATACACTTGTTTGGAAGAATTTATTTGTATTTATTTATTTGTATTTATTTATTTTTATTTATTAATATTTTTGTTTATTATTATTATTTTTTTTTTTGTTAAATTAATTTTTCGCCTATTTTATCTATTTTGATATTTTTTATTTTTCTCTTTTTAAAGAAAAGAATTTTTATGAATTTTTGTTTTTTGGATTTTCAATTTTTTGTAATTCAACTACTGTAGACATTTTCTAAAAAAAAAAATGTTTCTTTGAATTATAGATTAGATTCTTATTATATAATGTTATTACTATTATCATTATCATACCACTGTGTTTTATTTTTGAATAAAAAATTGCCTACTGTAGTAATTTTTGCAAAAAAAAAACTTTAATAATAACTAGAGGATTTCGAAATTGTCAAATGGAATATTGTATATGTAATTTAGTTTTTGTTTTTAGTGTATTACAAAGCAGAATGATCAAAAAAATCCAAAATTTTGTTTTTTATTTTAAAATAATATTATTTAAAAAAGAAACGTAATTGCTCGTTTTTTTAATTTAAATAATATGTATTCAGTTTTTTTATCCAAGTAATATTTCGTCTCTTTTTATTTAAATAATATTTAGTTGTTTTTTAAAAAATGGATTCTCTTTTTGTAATTTAGTCGCAAATTAAAAGTTATAAAAAGAAAATAAATGAATAAATAAAAAAATGAAATACATTTTAATAAATAATTAACAATTTATTAAATTTAATAAGAAACTAAATTTGTAAAAGATTCATGAAATATGTATAGGTATATTTTTATTTTTGTATTTTTATATTATATTTTATATATTATAATTTCAACAAAAATGTTGAAAAGAATTATCGTTTATTTTTTTATTTTATATTTATTTTACATTCTACGCTTTGTCAGTTTTACAATTCTTTCTTATCCAAGAAAAGAAAATACTAATTAAAATTAAAGATAAATAATTATCGCTGTGAAAACTTTACTGAATTACAATTGGAATATTTTAAAAAGAAACATTAATAATGTATTGTTTATGATTGTTAAGCTTCATCCATAAATTACGTAACACATTATTTATTTATTATTATTATTATTATTATTATTATTATTATTTATGATTATTATTTATGATTATAATTTTTTATTATTATTTATTATTATTATTATTATTATTTATTGTTATTATTATTTATTATTATTTCTTTTTCTTATTTATTTATTTATTTATTTATTTATTTACATACGGGTTTGACCCATTGTACAAGATTATAACAAGAGATAAAAAACAAAGAAAACACAAATCGCTTGAAAAATAGTATCACAGTACTCAGAAATTATTATTATTATTATTATTATTATTATTATTATTATTATTATTATAAAGAGAATTCAAATTTAATTATTATCAACAAATAGATAAATTATCTTGATTATTATTATCATTAATACTTTTTTGTCAATAAAAATTGTAACACAATTTTTAATTTATTAAATATTTTGTTTAATAATTCATAATTTAATTTTGTTGACAACTTAAAGCATCAAAGAAATATGAAAATTAGAAAGGATTTTTTTGATCATTCTAATGTAGAAATTCCACTTGAATTGTTTTAAAGTGATGCCTGATTTTTCTGCAATTTAACGAGAAGAAATTTTTTTAACTATCTTATAGACATTGGAGGAAGTAAATGAAAAATCTTTTTTAAGGTCAAATGAGTAAATCTTTGTATAATGATGTAATAAACTATAAATAATGTTTAACCTTGCCATGAATGGATATTGTTTTACTAAATTGCTCATTGTGATTCATATTTACTAACACTCAAAACTAACGAGTATTGTTAACAAAACAGAGAGAGAGAGGGAGGGAAAAAAAGAAAAAAAAGAAAGAGAAAGAAAGAGAAAGAAAGAAAGAAAGAAAGAAAAAAAGAAAAAGAAAGAGAAAGAAAGAGAAAGAAAGAAAGAAAGAAAAAAAAGAAAGAAAGAAAAGAAAGAAAAAGGAAAGAAAAGATAAAAAAGGAGTTAATTTTTTGTCGTTCTACTTGATTTACGAAAATAAAATTATAAACTAAAATATATCTTAACTTTTTAAAATTATTAATCTTAAAAAACACTTGGCGTAACTTTCTTCTCTCAAGTTTGAAAAATCAGGTCAGGCACTTTTCTCTTTCGTAGTAATCTCCTAATTTATATTTACTTTGCAAAATGTAATTGGGTGTTGAGAAGTATGAAAGTTACACGATCGCATTATTTTCATACGTCTCCTTGAAAATTTTCTACTACACACATCTTTTTTTTCATTTTAGTCTCTGTGGATCTTTGAAACTTTTTAAAATTTTGTGTGAATGCATTTTTTGTGACTTTATTTATTTTTTTTTGTTTCTTTATTTTTTGTATCACAATTATAAATTATTCAATTTGTTTATTGCATGAAATGCTTTGTGAATATTTTGTAAGTAATTTTGAGTGATTTTCACACTCTGTCAATCAAACTATTGGGTAGCGTGAATAAAAATTAGTGAGTGGCTGTATTTTTTTTTCACGTCTCACGAAAGTCCGATTCTATCTTTTTTTTCTTCTAATTTTTGTAACTACTTTTTTATTTATTGTTGGTTTGTAATTGTATCTTATTTCTTAAGTTTTCTATTATTTTTTTTTATTTTTTACGGTTTGTTTTTATATTTTATTTTTTGCGGTTTGTTTTTATATTTTATTTTTTGCGGTTTGTTTTTATATTTTATTTTTTGCGGTTTGTATTTATATTTTAGTTTTTACGTTTTGTATTTATATTTTATTTTTTCGTTTTATATTTTGTTTTTCATTTTATATTTTATTTTTTCGTCTTATATTTTGTTTTTCGTTTTATATTTTATTTTTTCGTTTTATTTTATTTTTTTTCGTTTTGTGTTTTATTTTTTTCGTTTTGCATTTTATTTTTTACGTTTACTGTCTTCTTCCATTTTTATTTATTTATATTTTATATTTATTGGCTATTATATTTTTCTTTTAATTAATGTTTATTATTATTTAAAATATTCATTACACTTTGTATTCATTTATTTTATATTATGTTTTATATTATATTATACCTTATGTTTCTTGTATAATATAATTATTATATGTTATGTTTATTATATTCTGGGTATATTTTGTTTAATTATAATATATACCTATAAATTATACATCTTTTATATTAAAATATGACGTTTTTCATATTCGAGATTTTTAGGTGGTTCAATCCATTCGTATAATTTCAAAATTGTTAAAAAATGATATTTAAAATTTGCGAATTTTCAAAATTCTGGGCTTTTTTTTAAAACGTACTTCATTTTGCTTCCTCATAGGGAAGCATTGTTTTTTTTTTATTTTTTATATTTTTTTTATTTTTTTTTATCAACGAACACGATGTGACGAATTGCATTTTTTTACTTTTCAAAACTTTAGTTTCTACTTTACGCACGTATGCAAAACACTTTGTGAAAAAATTTTAAAAAATAGAAAAATTAAAAATTTGTTAAAAATTGTGTTTTAAAGGACTATTGTTTAAGAAAACTTAATAAGAATGTTTATTTTATTTATTGTTTAATAGAAATTACAAAATAATTTATTATACATGTTATATTTAATTTTTTTTAATTTTTATTTAAGAATATAAATTATAGATTATATATTTTCAAAAAAATATTAATTTGAAACTTTTTTTCAATGCATATTGTGCACACCTTTCAAAATTCGTTGAAAATTGTAATTACTTTTGTTTTTAAAAATAACTTTACAGTTTGATTTTTTATTAATGGATTGAGCTTCCTTAAATAAAAGATAATTTATTTTGCTTTTATTAATGGATTTTTTTTATTGAACTCCATTTTTATTCATTGTGATTCTTTTGGTCAAAATTATTTTTTGGTAAAAAATACTTTTTTTTGTTTATTTGTTTATTGAAGATTTACATGCAATTGAACCCTTAACATTTTTTTTTTTTTTTTGGTAAAAAATACTTTTTTTGTTTATTTGTTCATTGAAAATTTACATGCAATTGAACCCTTAACATTTTTTTTTTTGGTAAAAATACTTTTTTTTAGTAAAGATTATTTTTTTTGGGTAAAAAATACTTTTTTTGATGATTATTTTTTGTTGTAAAAATTACTATTTCTTTTATTATAAACGTTTTTTAATGTATTTTTACTAAAAGTGATTTTTAATGTTTTTTTTTTTTTTTTTATTAAAAACGCAGTTATTGAAAATTATTTTTGATCATAAATGATTTCTTTATTGAAACGCCTTTTTACTTTTTTGCTTACAAATGGTTTTTTTTCTAAAAAGGCCGTCATTAAAAATTATTTTTGATTATTAATTCTTTATTTTTTGAAAATCGAAAGTTATGTTCTTTTAAATGATTTTTTTAAAAGTAAAAGATGCTTTTTTGTATCAATACCGCTTGTTTACATAAAATACGTTAATTTTAATAAAAATGGGTATAATTCTATATTCTAAATGCAAAAACAGACGTGGAAAGAGTCATGAAGATTTATAAGGAGATTGGATTTTTCAATTAAGTAATTTTAAATTAAAAATATAAATTTTATCAGAAGGATAATTTTTAATCAATAAATAGAATATGGAAAATATTTATGTTTATAAAAAATGTAATGTTTCCAATATTTTCAAATAAAACGATATATTTTAGTAATTCTATAGTAATTAATAAATGTAGCCAATTTTTTGTAATTTTAAATTGAGATCAATTTTTTCAAAAAAACAATTTTGGCTTTTTGTTGTTAAAGGAAAAAAATAAACTAAAAAAAAATGTAATTTTAAAATTATAATTAATTTTGTTATGTTTTATTTAATTTTTTTGTTTTTTTATTAAATTCTACTTTAATTTTATGTAGAAGTAATCCACTAGAAAGTCCTTTATTGCTTTCCGTATTTCGTCTATTATTATATTTATATAAATGTATAGTTGAGTCTTGTTATATAAAATGTCAAGAGATCCATCAGAACGATCTCCCTGGTAATGGGAAACAGTGGGAAAACAATAGAGCATGCTTGGCAAGTTTCACACTGTCTAGAGCGATTAAAACAAAAACTAATATAGTTGGTATGATAGTGTAATAATAATAATATTTTACCTTCCTTGAAACTAGATCAGTATGTAATAATTTCATTGTCACTTTAGAATTTCATCAAAATTGAACTATAAAGGTTCATATTTTTGTTATTTTTTTTTTTTTTAAAGAAAGACATTTTTATTTGTTTTTAATTTTACCAAATTTTTAAACACTGAGAGAAAAAATTTCTTGATTTAATGCAAAAATGCTTTGGATCTAATCTGATTTATTCATGATTTAAGTAGTTATTCTTGATTCAAGTATTTATTCTTGATTCAAGTATTTATTCTTGATTCAAGTATTTATTCTTGATTCAAGTATTTATTCTTGATTCAAGAATAACTTTTCTTGAATCCAGTTGTTCTTCTTGCTTCAAGAAAAATTTATCTTCATTCAAGTATTTATTCTTGATTCAAGAATAACTGTTCTTTATTCAAGAATCTTTTTTATTATTGAATAAATAATCTTGATTCGAGAAGTTTTTCTTGATGTGAGAATAATTTATCAAGATTCAAGTGATTTTTCGGTTTCAGGAATAATTTTTCTTGATTAATGTATTTTTTTTTAATTCAAGAATCTTGACTCAAGTAGATTTTCGGATTAAAGAATAATTTATCTTGATTCAAGTAATTTTTAGGATTCAAGATTAACTCATCTTGATTATTGTGTTTTTTCTTAATTCAAGAGTAATTTATATTGATAAATGTGTTTTTTCTTGATTCTAGAATAATTTAACTTGATTCAAGAATAACTTTTCTTGATTCAAGTAGTTCTTAATTCAATTATTTATTCTTGATTCGAGTAGGTCTGAATTCAATTATTTATTCTTGATTCAAGTAGTTTTTCTTGTATCAAAAATAAATTTTCCTAATTCAAAGCTGACTTTTCTGAATTCAAAAATAAATTATTGATTCAAGTAGCTCTTAATTCAAGTATTTATTCTAGATTTAAGTAGTTCTTAATTCAAGTATAGTTATTCTTCTTTCTTTAGTTATTCTTGATTCAAGTAATTATTCTTGATATAAGAATAAGTATCCCTGATTTAAGAATAAGTATTCTTGATTTCAGAACCGGTATTCTTGATTTAAGAAGAAGTATTCTTGATTTAAGTATTTATTCTTGATTGATGAATAAATATGCTTGATTAATCCAATTATTGTTACTTGATTCAAATATTATATCTTGATTCAATTGTTGTCTCTTGATTCAATTATTTTTTCAATTATTCTCTCGTGATACAATTATTGTTTCTAGATTCAATTATTTTCTCTTGATTCAATTATTGTCTCTTGATTCAATTATTTTTTCAATTATTGTTTCTTAATTAAATTATTGTCTCTTGATTCAATTAATGTCTCGTGATTCAATTATTGTTTCTAGATTCAATTATTGTCTCTTTATTCAATTATTGTTTCTTAATTAAATTATTGTCTCTTGATTCAATTAATGTCTCGTGATTCAATTAATGTCTCGTGATTCAATTATTGTTTCTTAATTAAATTATTGTCTCTTGATTCAATTAATGTATCGTGATTCAATTAATGTCTCGTGATTCAATTATTGTTTCTAGATTCAATTATCGTCTCTTGATTCAATTATTGATTTATTACATTTTTGCTTCTTAATTCATATTAATTATTCATAATTAATTATTGTTTTTTGATTCAATTATTGATTTATTCAATTTTTGCTTCTTAATTCAATTATTGTTTCTTAATTCAATTATTATCTCCAGATTCAATTATTGTCTCTTGATTTAATTATTTTTTCAATTATTGTTTTTGAATTCAATTATTATCTCTTGATTCAATTATTATCTCGTGATACAATTATTGTTTCTAAAATCAATTATTGATTTATTCAATTTTTGTCTCGTGATTCAATTATTGTCTCATGATTCAATTATTGTCTCGTGATTCAATTATTGTCTCATGATTCAATTATTGTCTCGTGATTCAATTATTGTTTCTAGAATCAATTATTGATTCTTGATTCAATTATTGATTTATTCAATTATTGTCTCTTGATTCAATTATCGTCTCTTGATTCAATTATTGTCTCTTGATTCAATTATTGTCTCGTGATTCAATTATTGTCTCTTGATTCAATTATCGTCTCTTGATTCAATTATTGTCTCGTGATTCAATTATTGTTTCTAGAATCAATTATTGATTCTTGATTAAATTATTGATTTATTCAATTTTTGTCTTGTGATTCAATTATTATCTCTTGATTCAATTATTTTTTTCAATTATTGTCTCCATTCAATTATTGTCTCGTGATTTAATTATTGTTTCTTGATTCAATTAATGTCTCGTGATTCAATTATTGTTTTTAGATTCAATTATTGTCTCTTGAATCAGTTATTGTCCCTTGATTCAATTATTGGTTCAATTTTGGTTTTACGAATTCTTTTCTCTCAGTGAATATAAAGGATTTCGTAATTATTTTGTTTTTTTGCAAAAAAAGTTGTCCAGAATTAAATTAAATTAATTTCAATTAAAAATTAATTAATTAAAACTTGATTAAATATTCATATGGAAAATAATCAATCTTGTGTTTTTGACAAATTTGAATGGGCGTCCGGACCCCCTTGTCCCCCCTTATGCTAAACACCTGATAAATGACGTCTAATAGTACTGGAAAAACTATTTCCATTTATATAGCAGATTATTTTAATTGTGCAAATTTTAAAAAATAAGATTTTAAAAGGAAGGAAATCTTCAAAAAGAGGAAAGAAAGGAAATCTTGAAAAATTGAGACACTCTGGATTAAAAGGACATTTTATGATTAAAGTGCCTTACATAATACGAGGACCTAGAGGATTTTTTTTTAAATTAAAAATACTTTAAAATTAAAATTATTTTTATTCACTCTGCCCACTCTTCTTGATTGAATATCTCTGCTTGTTTCTCCGAAATTCGAACAGAGATGTGAAATTTAAAATGTTAAATAATGTTCAATTAATTTAATATTAAATGTGTTACAACATCGATATGTTATTTCTTTCGATTAAATTATTTTATTATTGATTAGATTACTTCGATTACAGAATACTAATTAAAATTCCCATTTAATATTATTTCCGTGCATTCAAATTTTTCTTGATTAAAACTTTAATGAAGTCAAATTGATATAATATCGAGAAAAACAATGAGAAAAACATTTTTAATTAATATATTATTTAATTGTAAAGTAATCTTGCAGTTTTTATCAGTTTATTAAATTTGAATTCTTTAACAATAACACGTTTTCACATTTTGAATGAAAACTTTGTTGCCATTTGCTTCTTTCTTTGTTTTTTAATAATTTAGATTATTTCCTTGTTTCCAAATTTCAAGAAAATATATTTTTCAAGGCAATTGTAAATTAATGAAGAATTGAATAATTTATGTTTGTAAGCTCTCGAATTTTTTGTTGATTTTGAAAGTCATAAACCACAGAGATATGAAACTAGAAATGTGTTGAATGAAGTGGTTCAAAAATTTATCATTCGATCAATTATCTTTTATCATTTTTCAACTTTTTTATTTGCAAAATTACGTTCTAAGATATAAAATTGAATATTTTGAAAAATAAAATAAACCTTTGCTTATTTTACCAGATTTTCAAATATTCGTATTGAAAACTGTGGAAAAAGTATGACAAAAATTGTAATTTAATTCATAAATTGATTTTTTAAGTATTTAAAAAATCGACTAATGAATTTAAAATTATTTACATCTTAAAGTTATTTTATTGGCACAAAAAGTATTTGAATTTTGTAATTTTAGTGTTCATATTAATTTATGTTATTAAAAATTCCATTGTTGCAATGGAATGTGCCTTTATTTATTCCGTAATTTGCGAACAAAATTATTTTCGTTACTTCAAGTGACAAAAGATAAATAAATGATAAATTTTGAACTACTTTTTTGAGTAAAACAATATTTAAAAAAAATATGATATGCGAGGGACCTTCACGAATTTTTATGTATTCGGATTTGTACTTATTTTCTCCCAGAAAATTTTTCAATCCGTGATTGACATTTTTAAATTAAATCCGTTTTGCTTCCTCAAGAGGAAGCTTTGTTTCTAAAGCAAAGTTAATTAATAATATGTTGTTGTTTGTATAGGTTTTAGGACCCAAGGTATGAAAAAAATCAGCACAGATATTTAACAATAGATTTATAATAGTTTATTAAATTGTATTTTTTTTAAAAGAAAAAAAATTTATCAAATTTTTAATGTCTATTTTTCATAGTAATTGTTTTTTCAAGTTTGTACAAATTCTTTGTTTAAATTAATAAGTAATTATTTTTGCTTCCTCATTGGGAAGCATTGTTTTTATTTGTTATACGTGCAAAATGTGTTAATATAATTTTTCAATATTATTAATAATTATTTATTAATATACGGGCAAAAGTAATGCTATTTTAAGATCGAAATTGATAAACTAATAAATAATAATTTAAGGCATTTGATTTAAAAAAAAAAACAATAATTTTAAAGTACATTTTAAACAAATAGTTATAATGAAATAACGTAATTAACTATTTGCCGATGAAGAATTAATACTGTAATAATATTAATACTGTAATAGTATTAATATTGTAATAATATTAATAATATAAATAATAATATATTAATAATATAAATAATAATATATTAATAATATAAATAATATTAATACTGTAATAATGATTATAAATAAAAGTTCGTGGAGGTCTCAGAAAAAAATGCATGGCGTCCCATCAAGACAAGTTTTGAAAAATATATATTTGTACATGTTTCAAAACACATAGCCAGTTTTCGTTGGCGTTGAAATGATTAAAATATAGAAAAAAGTACTATTGAAATAAAGGTCTGCAGTAATTATAAAAAAATGTAATACATATTTTGGATTTTTAATTTTGTAATCAATTTTCTATCTTATTTCGAAAGAATTTCAAAACCTGTTTATAGAATTCGAGTAAATTTTTAATGATTTCCATCAGCTGATAAGCTATAATGCTTGATGAGTCGGCACAGCATTGAGAGAAATAAAGTGTAGGGCAGTGGACGTTTACTAGTGATGAAGGAAAACATTCTTTTCTTGACATTGCTGTCTCAATTTTGTAAATCGGTGTAGCAGAAGTATACTATTTTGATACAAAGTTCCAAACGGAGGCTTTGCTCACGAGGCGTTAAATGCAGAAAGAAGGGGAAAGGTCGAAGCGTAACGAAGCCGAGGCGAGGCAGAATTGGCCGAGGCCTAGTAAAAGCCACGCCTCCTCCGTGCCGCAAAGTGTACGGTGCGCCGAAGCAAGGCCGAGACGTGGAAGCCACGCCTCCGTGTGACAGTTTATCGAACTGGATTCTTTGTTCTGTTATGGCTGATTGCTCTGCAGAAGGCCACCAATAAAGAAAGAAAGAAGAAGAAAGGATTCTTTGTTGACAAACTTTGGCAGCATACATCGAGGCGTAAAAGGATTATCCAAACGTAATAATAAACGTAATAAAATAATAAAAAACAAACGTAATAATAATAATTTAACTCGTACCTGCAGCGCTTTAAAAAGATAGAAAACAAGGCGTGTGCTTACTGCCAATCCCCCGAGGACGCCGTAGAACACACCCTCTTTTATTGTAGTAAATGGGACTCAGAAAGGCAGACCATGTTCGCCGGTGTAAACTGTGAAGTTACTGTGAATTATAAGGCTTAAGGATCTCGATGGCCGCAAAAAACCGTGAATAACTTTCTTTGTTTTCATTTTCTATTTAAATATTTATTTATTTATTGTGTTTGTTTTGTCTTAATTTATTGACTTAAATGTTTCATTGTTTTTTTACTGTCTTTTTACAATTTTAACCTTTTGACTTTATTTTTCAATTTGTTGTAACGTCTTTGCCGCTTTTTATCTATTCACGCAGGAGTTAACCCAACCCGACATAACCTAGTAGTGCGGGCTACAAGGTATCTGTAAGCAGATTCCACTCAATGACCCTCGCAAAAAAAAAATAATGATAATAATAATAATGATAATAATAATAATGATGATAATAATAATAATGATGATAATAATAATAATGATAATAATACACTCAACTCTTACTATAACGAGAAGTTCGGGACTGGAAACATTCGCTATTACGAGCGCAAGAGGGGAAATGACAGATCCCCACTTTGGGACTTTCGTATTGGTCAAAATACATAACCTAATCTGAATATTTTTG
>WNHD01003698.1:0-12303 GCA_011057455.1 Ganaspis sp. Gsp50
TCATTGTGCCTGGTAATTAAAAAGTCAATTAAAGCACAAATTGTAGCAAGTTCTGACAAAGAATTGAATGCACCTAGTTTTTCGTGGAATTGACAAAGTCATGAGTAGCGTTAGCAATGTTTGCATACAAGCATCGAGGAAAAAACAGTACTTTCATGAACTCTCCAACGTTTTACACATACGGCGCGAGCTGCAATTTCGACCACGTTACCGGAAATTGCGGTGGTTTATTCGAGTTTACCTAGTCGTGCGCAAGATCCATAGTGAAAAAAAGAACGATTCACTCAAACTTGTGTTGCGTGTTGAGTACAATTTGTCGGCATCGACAATTTAACGCTTTCAATGTTTTCCGCTTTTTACGCCAGGTTCTTAATAATCATACTCCCTTTAAGCTTCTTGATACAATTGAGTGCAAAAACTGGAATTTTAATATCTTCACTATCCCGTATTTTTTTTCTTTATTAGTCACTACTAAATGGCTGCCACGCTGATAGAAAACGTTGGAGCAATTTTCAAAATTGCTTTTTTATTACAATGAGAGAAAGCTTCTTTTCAATTCCTTCAATTTTTAATTAATTCATTGCCTTCTGAACCGACCTAACTCGATTTTTCTACTACGTGCACATTTTTCTTTTCGTCGCATGAATAGTAAAAATTACTTTTCACTATCGCGTGTATTTTTTCTGGAGAATCGAATCGTAAAATCAGAATGCTAGAAATATTTCAGAGAACAGTGAACAGTAAATAAGTATTTATACATGAAACAGATTGATAAATTAATTAATAAAATTAATTGATAATTAGTTAAAATTACGTTTTACGCACGAGTAAAAAAGAATTTGTAGTAATACACCTTCACGTACAGTTGATTCTAATATTATGGAGCAAGAAATTGCTAAGCTAGATGTTAAGTATGCAAGACCGAGTTTCCAGGGTTCGGTTAGTTATACTCGCTTGGACTTTGCTTTAGGTTCGCAACTAGTTGGCTTGAAGCCATGCATAGAGGTGCGCACTAAATGTGTACAATGGGTTCTCGGGTCTAATATTCGAGTGGCTGACAAATGCTTTAATACCTGCCATGGCCAATATCCGTTTCCTCTGTGCTCTGCACGTCTTTCTTTTATTTCCTTTTTTTTTTGTTTCTACTCTTGAGTTGGCGACTGCACCACCAACGAGAGAAGAATATTCGAACGAAAGAAATGAAAACTGAAAAGCGCTCTTGAGAATACTTCATATTGCCAGAGATTCAACGATTTTGCGTTACACGATTGTGCATGCACTTAAAAAAAATGTAGTCAATCTTTCATAAATCAGCGCAGACTTCTTTCAAACCAAAAAGTTGGTTAGAAATGTAATTTTGATGTAGTAACTACTGGCAATAGAATCTTATATTTAAAGTGATTTTTCTCTTTTGTCTAATAAGTTGTGCAATTGTTGCATTTGTTGCAATTTGCAATTGTTGTAATTTGCAATTGTTGCAATTTACAATTGTTGCAATTTGCAATTGTTGTAATTTGCCATTGTTGTAATTTGCAATTGTTGCAATTTGCAAAAGATGAAAAAATGAAAACAATATTTTTCAAGGAAAAATGAATAATAATTGTATTTTCATTTGTTAGATGATAATAAAAAGGGGTTCTTCCTCTTTTTGAGTGTAATTTTTCATCGACGTTGCCTGGAGTTCGCATTTGGCCTAGGATCAAAGGATCAGAGGACCTAATTGCTATTCATCCTGGCCACCCTGTCTACCCTTGAACAGCCTTTAGTAATATTCTCTCTTCTTTTACTCGTACAATTTTTCATTTTTCTTTCTCTTAAAACATCAAGGAGGGTGTAGTGCTCAAAAGAAGGTAATGAAAATTAAGTTTAAGAATATATATTTTTCCTACAGAAATAAATCATATTATCAACTATTTTTTCTTTTGCAAAAGCTAACAATGTTCGTGAAATATTATTTAATAAGAAATTTAATGTATGTTTCTTATATTATATGAAGGCCTATTATTTAACAACAAAAGTGAAACAGTTTATATTATAAACAGTTTATACAAAATATTTATAAACAAAATATTTACTAGAAAAATAAATATCTACGTCAAAAAAATCAATTAAGTGAAATTTAGTTTTTTGAATGATGTAAGTGAAAATAATTATATCATTTTTTTGTAGTATGAAAATTTATTAATAACGTTATTTGGTATTTTTCATAATTGAATATAATATATTCAATTTACTTTACCACAAATAGAATTTCTTTTATTTTTTTTTTAATTTCTTGCTAACATTATAATTATATATGTTAGCTAACTAACTATAATGTTAGGAAACATGCATTAAGTTATTTGTAATTAATTAATTTCGTATTTTTGAGTCTATTCTATCTTTCATTTTTATGCCGGCTCGATGACTTTATTGCTTTTTCATATTTTCTCTCTTTTTCAATTTAGCAAGTCCATTTTTTATTTCCATATTTCATACTTTTATAAGGGAATGTTACCATGTCATACTATAAAGCTCCGTTCACATGTATAGATTGCAGAATTTATCAGTTATCGTTTATCCGGGTGATTTGAACAACTTTTGGTTTATGATATTGTATCTTATAAAATTGTATCTTGCGGAGTTGTATATAGAATTATGTCATTAAATTACAAATGATAACTACAATTTCAATTACACTATACACTATAATTTACACTTTTTTTAATTAAAAGATGTTCAACCTATTGACATAACCTGAAATTTCACAATAAATTTTGCCTCAAACTAATTTTTTCTGAAAATTGTACGACTAGAACCTTTGAAAATTGCTAAAATCCATTTTAATTGTAGTAATATTCTTTTTTTAAAACTACTATTTAGTTTGAGGTTATGTCACGGATATGAAATTACTAAAAAACTTTAATTCTCGTTTTCAATTATGAATACCTGATACATTTATTTCTTTATAAATGCGCCCTTGTCCTTTAGGAGTATACAACGAATACCATCTGATTTCCCACCTTTTTGATGTAAAATTGTCCTCTAAATTTGAATTTGTAATCTGCGCAAATATTAAAGTCGTCTTGTTACAATCTGTACTCGAGTAATGGCTTACTCGAGTACAGATTGTAACTTTGAATCCGATGAAAAATGTATCTCTCATCATTTTTCAAGATTGGACTCAGGGGAACAGAAAGTGTAGAAATAAGTAAAAATGACGAGACGTTAAACGAATCGAAATACATTGCAGTGAAACAAGTTTTTAAGGATTCTTTATCAAGATATTCAATCTTAAGATTAAACTGCAAAAAATCGTTCTACATTCTTCTATTATGTTGAAATTTAGGGTTGCCACAAATATTTAGTATCGACTTTCCATGATATTTCTCTAAATTCCAAACACAAATTTTGATTTTTTCCCTGATATTTTTCCCAGTTTTTTAAGAAGTATTCATTCCAATTCAAATGAAATTATTTATAAAATTTTAAGTTAGTTAAAAATTTCTGAATTTTTGATATTTTTCCAGTGATATTTATGAGATTTCCTGACTTTTCCCTAACTTGTGACAACCCTGAAATTTATTAAAGAAGTAAATCAGAGTTAATAAAAGTTCGTCATAATTAATAGAAGTATGTTTAAGTACATTCTGTTCTGTTCTATTCTATTCTATTCTATTCTATTCTATTCTATTCTATTCTATTCTATTCTATTCTATTCTATTCTTTTCTATTCTATTCTATTTTATTTTATTTGCTAAGCTAAGTTAAAGTACATACATGTTAATAAAACTAATCAGACATTAGTAAATATCAATAAAAGTTGATAGAAGTTGATAAAAGTTAACAAAAGTCAACAGAAGTAAATTAAACTTAATAAAAGTAAATAATGCACATAAAAATTAATTAGAGATTTGACATTTTAATTACTAGTTGAAAATATCACGACACATATTTGGTTTCGAGTTTACTAAATATGGCAAAATTACTGCGTTAGCAGCAATTGAGCATAAAACCGTGTGTGTACAGTTTCCGCTTTCGATAATCTCTCAAATTATGAAAATCGAATTAAAATGACTGTCAGTATGAATCAAATGCGATAAGGATGAATTATTTTGATAAGAATAATTACAACATTAGCCGATTAGTGGCGCAAAGCCCAATTCTAATTAATCAAAAGCTTTATATTCCAGTAAAAAAACAGATTCATATCCACGACAAAAATATATATCAGAAAATTTAATAAAATTTTCAAATCTCATTTTTACTTGTTTATCTTGGATTCAAAAAATCAATGGCAGGATACGGAATCTCAAACATGAAACCGAGTCTCCCAAAGAACGTGCTTTAAAGTTTGTGCACGTGATTTCCATCTAGGTACCTTGCTGCACGAGAGATCCAATATCTCAAGGATTTCCAGCTGGGTTCTATTTCCTGGTCCTGTATTATAATATTTGGCTTGGCCGCTAGCTGGCAGCGAGGAAATTAACTTTTTATTCTATCCACTTTCTTCTCATATTTTATTTTCTTTTTACTGTATTTATTAAGATAAAATTCTCTTCTTTGCAATTTGCACATGCATGTGAATCGAGATGTGAATATTCACGAGTCTGTGTCATTTCTTCGATGCATACAAAAGTCTCCCTAATGTTCGAAAAAATTTCCATTAAAAGGAAAGAAAACGTTGATTAAATTTCAGTAAAATCGGTTAAAAGGTCACTCGAAAAAATAGAAAAATTCTGCTATTTTCTTATATTTTTTGGGTAATCTTTTAAAGATCCTTTTCTTAAAAATCCATCTTGTAAAAATCCATGTTTTAAAAAAATCCTTCTTTTGAAAATTTTGGTTTTAAAAATCCATCTTAAATAAAAATCCCATTGAAATTTGCAATCATCGCAGATTTTTACAGTGATTAAATTTCAGTAAAAATGGTCGAAAAGTCGTTGGGAAAAATAGCGGAAATTTTGGGTAAACAAGAGGGAATGGTTGTTAGTTTTGACAGATGGTATAAGTGTACGGAATGGTATACGTGAAGGTGTTTCAGGAGATATGAAACTGCGTGATGCCACTGCGTGAACGAAATGCCCATCGTGTTTCCGCCACGTGACATTCATTCGTGGATTCTGGCTGGTTGTATGAAGCTTTAGAACCAAGAACCTAGCTAACCGCACTCAGTTCAGTTTGCGTCTGTATGTGCACCAGTGGGAAACTGCACATATTTCTGAAACTACATCCTCTCGTCTCTAAACCCACATATGCAATTTCTCTCTGCACATGCATAAGGAAATATTGACTGTGTGCATTCGATTGCACGTTCCATCTATTGTATTTCTCAAATATTATAGACAGCGTGCATTTATATTGATAAGAGCTTCCCATTTTGCATCCCAAATTCCGGCAAATGTTTTTCTAGGATATCAGAAAGAATCATTTAATAGATGATAAAAAGGATTGCATTTTGTGGTCTTGTCTTTCTTCTTATTTTTTTATTTTTATTTTATTTTTCTTTCGTTTATTTTCTTTATTTTAAGCTTTTTCTTAGTTTTTTTTCTTCCTTTCAAGTTCTTTCTTTCATTTTAGTAGTTTCATTTTTTCGAAGTTGTTTTTTTCTTTCTAGTTGTTTCTTTCTTCCGAGTTGTTTCTGCCTTTCAAGTTGTTTCTCTCTTTCGAGTTGTTTCTTTCTTTCGAGTTGTTTCTGTCTTTCAAGTTTTTTCTGTCTTTCAAGTTGTTTCTGTCTTTCAAATTTTTTTTTCTTTCAAGTCGAAATGACTCTTCAGAATCTCTTTCTTTGTTTTCTACTTTATTTAAATTTAATTGATTCTAAAAATAGAAATTCCAAAGTTTTTTGAACCCTCGAAGAAAAAATACATTTTGCTCTCATTGCAAGTTTAGTTTTAAAATTCGGCTTGTTTTTACTGTAGCAATTTTGTAAAATGAGGTATTTTTAGGTGAAATATTTTTGCATTTAGAAGAGTTTAAATGAATGTGCTTTTGCATGTTTATGTGAAATGTTTTCATGTAAAGACGAAACTTCGGGTGAGTCAATATTCCGAGAAAATACGGAACAAATATGAGTTCAATTTAAATATATGTTTTATGTTAAATCGAACGTTGTCTGTACAAGGTATGTAATATAGTGTTAGCAGTCAATAAAATGAAGATACATGAGAAAAGTGAAGAAGGATGTTCTGCGTCTTTTCAATACTAAAGCTGACTTGAATCGAATTCTATTGAAATTGATGTGCTGAAAACAACCAATTTTTATTATTTACAAAATTCGTTAACTCAATAAGTGGGAAAAATTTTTTATTACTCCTGTAGCGTATTTTGACCAATTTGAATATTAATTCACTTCGATTTTTGAGCGACATTTTATTCACTCAAATTTTCAAGTGCACATTTAGTTCAATTATCCAGCGAACTTTCACCCCAATTTTCCAGTGAACACGCTTCAATTATCCAGTGAATACAAAGTCGATTCAATTTTCCAGTGAATACAAAATCGCTTCATTTTCCAGTGATGACAAAATCGCTTCAATTTTCGAGTAATTATTGGAATGTTTGGCTGTTTTCTCGGAGATGTCTGATAATATTTTGAAAAGCAGACAAGGAATTTGCATAATTTATATTCGTTTTGAAAATCTGGCCAAGTAGACGTGACATAATCGATTAAATCAAACGCTTCGCGAGCTGAAAAGTTTGCTGTGAAGTGTCTCAGAGGGACGTGAGCGGGAAATTCAATTTTGATAGCACGCCGGAAGGCTATCCGTAATTTATCATCGGCATAAGTGAGATAAAACTTGTTCTTGCTGAGCGCTGCTCTGGCTCATAAGTTTGCCTTTAGGTGTAATGAACTGCACCACCATGATAGTCTCTGATTAAGTTAATTAACATCCCAAGCGCCTTTGATGTGACTTGTACACCATCCACGACTGACATACTCCTCTCCTAGAGAATCCCTAATCAGTACCTAAATTGAATAACTTAAACGAGAACAATTTCCAATTCCAAATGTCATCAAAACATTTCTTGAAAATCCAGTACCTGTGTCCATTTACTTCGTTTCTTCTTTACATTTTTCTTTGCATTTTTCTTTGCATTTTTCTCCGCATTTTTTGTTCTTCGCACTTTTCGATGTTCTTGCAATTTGATGGATTCGCAGCTTTATGTAACGCAAAATTAGTTTAGACAAAGTTTTAGTTTATTTCTTTGGGTCTTACGGTTTTATGTTGAAGACAAAAGTGGACTCTTTCTAATGAAAATATTATTTCGACGCATGCAAAGCGACTTTGCAAGATAACAGAATTTGATTATGCTTTTTGCTTTTGTTTGAGAGGGAGAAAAAATTTGCAGAAAAGTGAAGCAGAAGAGAAGAAAAGAGATTAAAAGTACGGGGAAGAAGTGAAGTTAAAGATAATAGAGGCCGGAAAGGTAGGAATTGAGTTTGTGAAGGGCCTTGCTTTAAGCCGATAAAATTAATTTAATTTCTTGCCATTTTCGTTCAGTAAACTTGCTCAGGAAGGTCTTCTCTAATTGGGTACAGGAGAGAGAGTTTCAATTGTTTTAAACACCGTACTTCGTCTACCATTATGACTAAACAAAACAAGGAACGTGGTCGTCTTACACTGATCCATTTGTAGAACTCAGAATTAACAATAAAGTGGAACTATTTCCATCAGTTTCACGAAAAGGAAATTTAATTATTAAAACGGAGAATTTGAGTATTGAAAAAGAAAGAAGAAACGAGTGGTAAAAAAGAAAGAACCGAGTATTAAAAAAGAAAGAAAAAACGAGTATTAAAAAAGAAAGTAGAAATGAGTATTAAAAAAAGTTAAGAAGAAACGAGCTAAAATCAAATCAGTATTAAATTAGTTGAACTCGATACTTTTTCAAATCACGTTGAGAGTTTGAAATAAACTGTGTGAATATTATAAACGTTTGACGTTGAAGAAACTTTTAGAATGAATGAAGAAGTGAAATTAAAAATTTTGTATAATAAACACGCTTTATACGTTATTTGTTAGGATATTGTTGGCGCATCTAGTTACTACTTCATTTTTAAGCAAAGCAATAATCATGAGTCTTAAAGCGAGAGAAACGTTCCAGATTCACAATGTTCATTTGAAATGGCTGCTTTATTGAAGTTTAAGAATAGCAGACACGGAAACTTGCTCGCATTTTTCGAGCAACATTCGTCTGTTAAAGCGTTAATATTAAAGCAGCCACTCTCTGTCTTTTCTTCGCAAGTTGTTTGAGGAAGAATGAGAAATGTGGATGAAAGTATAACTTAATATTTTACAGGCAGATCAACGAAATTCTCCATTTCCTTGGATTTAGTTTCCTACAAATTTTAAGTTTCCATTTCATAATCTATGAGCAGAAAGCAAGCACTTGAAAAACATAATAAAGACTGTTTCTTTAAATATACAGTGCATTTAAAATTTTCTGAATTTAATTTTAATTTAAAATCGCATCAACAATTTTTCTTTGATTTATAGCGATAAGTGTGCACTTGATTTCGCCAGCATATATAATGCTCGAAATTCGCTGATTCAGTTTTAGAGAGAGCCTTTATGCCTTTAGTCCTCGATTCTGGTTGTTTGATATTTTTGCTTTTATTATTTAAATATCGAGAGCTAAAATCATACATTTTTTTCCTTCTTTTAACTCAAATTTTTCGTCAACTTCGGCTTTTTCTCTAGTTTCCTAATAGTTAGTTAATGTTTTCCATAACTTAATAAATAAATCCAAGATCCATACAAAACGTACAAAACGTAAATATTTAAATTAAATTTTTTCTAACATCTATTTTTTCTTATTTAGATTTTTAGGTCTATACATTAGATTGTTTGTAGATTTAGTTTTATTAAGATTCAGTTTTTAGATTCAGTTTTTAGAATCAGTTTTTAGATTCAGTTTTATTTAGATTCAGTTTTATTCAGAAGTTTTTAGATCAATCTATTCGGATTACTTTTTTGGATTTAGTTTTCGTTGGACTTTGGTTTGCAATTTGGTAAATAGTAACTAGTGTCGTGAATAAATGATTTGACTACAAAGTGTGTATTAATCGAGACAGGAGGTTTGACTAATTAAATAGATCTGCGAGAAATAATGTAAAACGCATGGCGAAATTAATATCTTGACAAATCGCACCCACAAGCATGGGTATTTACGAAATCGCATGGGAGATTCGAGATGGCTGTGTTTTACACAGGCTGGAACGCTCGTTTCGCATTGTTTGCGCTAATAATTTACGTTTGGAGATATAGCTTGCAGAGACTCCATTGCTCGAATCGAAAAGAGGAAAGGGGATAATGTCTAGAGCTGTGAGATCTCAGTGCCACTGAATCTCTACTCATGGATAGAATTTCCATTACAAAATTGTTGTCTTTATTGCCTAAGAAATTAAACTTTGTTCTCAACTTTAAATAGAATCGCCAAAAATATATAGCTAATACTCTCCGATTTAACAAAATTCCGCCTCATTTTTCGAATCTAGGCTGTAAATTTATTTACTGATTAACATAACATTTGTTTATTGATTTAACACGCAAATATTAAATTCGATGCAAATCAGCAAATTTTCGATGAATTCGGTAGAATTCGTATATTTAAATTTTAATTTTTAATTAATTAATATTAATTTTATATTTAAATTTTCATCGAAAAGTAGCGGATTTTTGGTCTACTATTGTGGCGGAATAGTAGAATAGAAAATAGATATACAAAATGAAGTTAAATAAAGCTTGAAACGTTTGAGAAATTCTGTAAATGCTATTTTGATGTACTAATTTTTCAGAAATGTTGAATTTGTGTTAGAGTCTTATGACGATTTTCTTGTTGAGCGTCTTGATAAGCATTGTTTGCTAAGTAAATGAACACACAATAAACAAGGCAGAAGTAACATTTCATCTCGAACGAAATGCTATGTACATTATCTTGCGGGAATAAACGTGTTTGCGCGTAAGTTTACTCGTGCATTGTTTGGGATTTTAGGGCTGATAAACTGATGCAGCTTAAAGTTAACGTGGACATGTTAAACGTAGTGTTGTGCTAATCTTCAGCGCACGATTAATCCGAGACATTTATCAAGACAAGAAAACATTTGTCTTTTTAATATCCTGTTAAGTTTTTATCCACTAACGAAAAGCAAATCTGTTTTGAAAGCAAGTGCTTTAGTGCTTATTAAAGCCTTGATTAATCCATTAATATTAATTTGTGTCCTACTTTACTTTAAAAATACCTTCTCATTATTGATCAGAATGTAATACTTTATTACTTTACTTTATATAAAACAATACTTATGTACGGAATGAGTCTTTTTTAACGAAAAGATTTTTCATCTCTTTGGTATAAAGATTTTTTGGTACGAATCACTGCAAACAAAACGTTACAAAAAATGAAAGAATCCGATGCAGCACGTATCCTAATTTTTTCGAATCAGACTCGTAATTTACGTAAATTTATTCGAGAATGTAAATTCGTTCCATTACAATGCCGTCTGTAATATTCATAGTTTCGATTTATATTCTGCAACAAACAGAAAAGTATTTCCGGTACACAGGAAAGGCTAGACATTCGGCCTGGACTAAACTTGCCATTAAAGTGGTTCGAAACGAAAAAACAAAATTATTGTAATTTATATTTGTGGTGAAGAGAAGAAACGAAAAGGTTAAACGAAACTATTTCATATTCCCGCAATATTAGCATAATTGAAAAACAAATTTACAAATTCAGGCATAATTAGTTGACATGGAAATAAATATCAACAAGTTATTATGCGATTGAATAAATCACAGTTTGAGGAATTTATTACTTATAAAAAAAGTAAATCCGATAAAAAGAATAAACCGTTCACTGCACTGATGGGAAGCGATGAACCTGGAGTTAAATTAGCGCCAGGCCAGTCGTGCAAACCACACAGGGAGTTCAATCCCCCGACTAGCGCAAAATTCACTAGGCAATGGAAAACTGGTAGAACGATTCGCTTGAATAAAAGATCACTTTGCGAGTATCTGTTCCATGTGTAGAAAAACGCCATTACCAGACACAGTGATCGACAGAGAGAAAGAGAGAAAGAGAGAAAGAAGAGGGAGAAAAAGAAATGAGAGAGAGAAAAAATGATGCGAGAGAGAGTAACAGAAAGAGAACGAGAAAGACAAGGAAAGAGATGGAAGTAAAAGGAGAGTAAAAAATAGGGAGAAAGAGGGAAAGAAAAAAAGAGGAAAGGAGGAAAAGAAACAGAGAGAGAAAGAAAAAGAGGGAGAAAGAAAAAGAGAGAGAAAGAAAGAGAGAGAAAGAAAGAAAGAGAAAGAAAAAGAGAGAGAAAGAAAAAGGGAGAGAAAGAAAAAGGGAGAGAAGAAAGGAAACAAAAAGAAAACAGAAAAGAGATAAAAGGCAGAAAAGAGTGAGAAAAGAGTGAGAAGAAAAAAAAGGAAAAGAGAGACAAACAAAGAATTGTAACATAAAATGAACAAAGATCAATAAGAAGCGATGGGGATGTTGAGGGGGTGTAAAAAGAAATTGAAAGAAAAAATAAGAGTGAAGGAAAAGGTGCACTGCATTGGTTAATTCATGGGACGTTCCTCCGGGATTTGAGCGCAAAATAAAAGAAGGCCCTTCGGGAATCTTTGCCAATGGTTTTTCTTTACTTCATAAGTTAAAAATTGCTACTCATCTTCGCTTATCGTGAATAGAATCAGAATGCCTGCTTTTCGATATTTCCTTAATTTCTTCTTGTTAAAGTATGATTACAAACATGAATATAAAATTAATTATTGAAAAAATGAATAAAAAACAATGAAAAATGAATAGAAAATAATTAAACGAATGGTAAAAATAAATGAATTCTAAAAATAAATTAATAAGAATAAATTAATAAAGATAAATGAAAGAAAAAATAAATTAATGACAAAAATGAATGAATAAGTAAAATAAGTTATTGACAAAAATGAATGAATAAGTACAATAAATCAATGACAAACACGATTGAAATAAATAAATGAATAACAAAAATAAATAACACCGACTGAGTAGCTCAGTTGGAAAATGCCTAGGGCTTTGCGGTAGCGGATCGAGGGTTCGCGCCCGTTAGCCGTGACTTTTTTCCGGCACGTGAGGTGCATAGAACGGGAGATTTGACGTTGAGGACTTGTTTGTGTGGTATTTCGAGACTTCGAAATCATACATCCAAGACTCAACTGTCGATAAATCGGATTTACTCAGTTAAGGTTTTCCGCAGTTTCCCTTAACTCTGATTAGAAAGGGCCAGGTGAATACGAGTAATTCTAATTAAAGTCGGCTACGGACGCAAGTAAGGGGAAT
>WNHD01003699.1:0-20377 GCA_011057455.1 Ganaspis sp. Gsp50
TAAAGTGTTCAATGTTTAATTACCAATAAAAACTTAGACAGCAGTCGCTTTTGTTTAGTTTCTACAATCGTTTAAAAAAACTATGGCCATCTCCCCCGGTCTTACCCTACTTCTTTTCGCAGTGTTGATCCAATAAAATTTTGTTCTTGATTCAAACATATTTTTATAATACTTGGATAAAGTTTTCTTTCAGTCAATAAAACATTCTGTTAATTCTATTTCAATCAAATTATGAATTTATCAAGCCACAGGCTTCAAGATGGGTATTAATTTCTGTTAATTAAATATTAGCATAATTAACTTCTGAAAATGAAAAATGAAACAATTTGTCCGATGTTTTAAAAGACGAAGAAAATTTGACAATATTGCTTCCTCATAAAGGAAGTTCTGTTTTTGTCTCTCCTCTTCTCTTTCGAAAAATTAAAAAATTAAAGAAACCTTGAATTTAAAAGCCCTTTACTTTTTGAAAATGTTCAATTGCTCTCTACCGTAGAATTTGTCTTTACTGAGGGACATTTTCCTTCTATGGATTTTTCATTCGACGGCAATGTGGATGAACATAGTGAATGATTTATTTTTTGGTTTTTTTTTATTTTTTGAAACTGTTGAGAAAATACTTAGAAAGCAACCTTATGTGTTATGCATTATATGCTTGGCTGCTCAAAGAATAGGGATCTGTTCAAGTTTCTGAAAGCTTTATCGTAACAGAGAAACCAGTGCAAACAAATATGTCACTATCTCTGTTTATGTCCTTAGAGATGCGGACAGAGAAAGAAAAAGGTGAGGGGAAATGATTTTCCCTAAAACTTTTCAAGATGAGGGTCATGCGTTTATTTTTCCGGTGTCGTCGTCGTCATCTTGATCGAGGGAGACATCTCTTGGCAAAAATTATTTGTCGACTCGTTATTTATTTATGGTTTTTCGAGTCCAAGCGGAAACGCCCATCAGTTTCGTTACATTCATGTAGAACGTAGAGTGAATTCACGGATCCGATGGTGTAGAAAAAAGCCATAAATGTCAAACATGTAACCGACTTTCTTCAACGATATTTAAACTGGTTTAGGAACAATTTTTATTTTTTATGTGCCCTTTATAATTTCTCTTCGGATTAAGACAGTGTTTGAAATTTTGATTTTTTAGGAATTTTATACTTTTTAGAATAATGTGTACGTTTCTTAGTGGATTCTTTTTAACTACTCCCGCTATAATTAGATAGGTCAACAGAATCTTAATTATATTGACGATAAAATTTCCGTTAAATTAACTGAGTTCAATGTAATTAAACTGCAATTAGTAGTTAACTGCTTGATTTTACTACATTAATAGGACAATTCCTGTATTGTAATTAATGCTACTATTAATTTCAGTTAGTAGTTTACTGATTTTTAATTAACTACATGAACAAAACAATTGCTGTATTGTTCATTTTACCACAATTCGTAGTTATTTTAACGACTACATCTTTTTTTAATTGCAGTTTTATTTACTGTATGCGGAAATGATTAATTTTATAACAATTAAAAACATTACACAGTTTTTGTTTAACTACGTGAGAAAGAAAATTCTGGTGAAAATTCCTGTGCTATTCTTTTTTAGAAATATATCTTAAGTGTCTCTACAATCTACAACAGTTACCTAAATTTTATCGTGTTGTCCTAGATTTTTTGACAGAATTATTACCAAATTGTCAAGTATTTTTTCCGGTGCCAGGCATTTATATTTATAAAACAGCAAAGGAATCTTTACCAACATTTTTTTCCAGTGTAAAAAAAACTGAATTTGAAACTTACAAAAATATTTTTAAATGCAGTTCAACAGATTTTCAAAGGAAGTGAATAATTTCAAAATACTTATTAGTGCTTGAAAATTAAATAAAAAATTTTAATTATCTTTTTTTAAATTGAAAATCTTTTGTTTAATTAATGTATATTTATTTAATTAAAACATTACTTAAGATATTTTCTGGCGTTTAAAACATTTCGCAAGCGTTTTCACTCTTTCTGTTGCTTCGGTGTGTTTCTTTTTTCAAAGAACTAGAAAGACAAAATTGTCGACCTTGAACTTGATTACAAGCAGAAACTCGTGGGAAATTAAGCTAAATCTAGCTCTTGAACTTAGAACAGTTCTTGAGATAGCTTCCTCATAATGACTATGCTCGTGCAAGCCAATAATTTTCCCGTATAATAACCCCGAAGAGACGACAGGGTAGAACTTGGCAAAAAGTAGCTGAGCACAAAAATAAATGGAAAGAGCCGTTAAGCAAGAAAATTACTTAACAGGTGGTTTCACGATTTTACAACGTCTGGCCTGGATGCATCAGGTCATTAAACGTCTCGAATTTGGAACTAAGCATCAAGTGCTTTGACCTCTCTTAAAAATGAAAAGAAACAAAAGTCCAAATTGAGGCCCGCTTTGAATTATTCCCTCGAGTTGTGCACCGATTAGATATTCAAAGATGGCATTCTTCATCTCTGCTCTATACCCCAATTTCAGTCTTGTCCTGCAACTGTAGGTTTTTCACTTTTTTGTCACGAATGCGGTTCGCTGCCCGAGGCACGGAAGATCTGTGCCGAAAGCTGGCTGCTCTGGGAACCGAATTAATCGAGACACAAGATTAGTGTTGGTAGCATCAGCAATCGAGCCTCCCCGTCCATGAATATGCGATTCGTAGAGTCCAACACGCACGAGGATTTAAGGTTTTGTGTGGGTGATGTCTGCATGCGTGTCACGCGTTTACGTGCAACTACACATTTGGCCCCTCCACAGCTAAAACCTCCATCACCTCCTCCTCCATTACCTCTTCCTCCTCTTACTCCTTCACCGAGGAGAGTAAGAGAGAGATGGAACTTGGAAGGGAGCTTGCCACTGCATTGCATTGAGCAAAGCCAGTAAAACAGTTCTGAACAGTCCGACGGCACTTGGATTCGTTGTTACGTCTCGTGCTGCTCCGTTTACATCGTCCGTAACTTATTTTAATGTCAAGTGTGCGCTGGCCTGCGCGCGAATCGCCAAAATCCGCTTTAAATTCCAGAAAGTCCAGCACCACCTGTTCCGTGCAAGGTGTCATCAATGTTTCTCTTCTGTGCGACTTGTGCACGCGAAAATTAATCGCGACTTGTGCTCCATTACTTTAATCCAACTCTGGAATTCTCTACTCGTCCCTTAAAAGTCTCTTGGACTTAAATTATTCCCCTTATTTGAGCGCTAATTGCTCCTGGTAGACTTGTAACTCGAAGGCCAACTTGGGACTGGAGAACAGGAGCTGTGTCAATAATTAATGTCAACTGACTGTTCCGAGTCTTTTACGAAATTCCAGTCAAGAAGTGCTCCTGACAAGGAAGCTCCTCACGTACGATTACGAGAGAATATCTCATTCCGGGATTATTATAGGATTCTTGTTGCACAAGTCGATGTGTAATTTATGAGCCTTGTTTATTTCATGTCAGTTGAAAGTTCAAGGAGGCATTTAACATTTAAGGATGTGATCAGGAGAATTTAATTGAAGAATCTTAAGAGATTTTTTCAAATCACAAGTGTCTTTGGTGTTGGGCAACAGTGGCCTAATCTCATGGTAATTCGGTAATCTATTCCTTAGATCTTGAGAAAATTTCAGGTGAAGGGCTTTAAATTAAGATTAATCGTTTGCCTGGGTTTAAATACGCACCTGCATCTACAAAGACGATTTTTTATTTAATGGTCCATGAAATTCCTTTTAGATTGACATTAGACCAGATTGTTAGACACTTATAGAGTTACGTAACAGGGGGTACAGAAATCGTTTTTCAAATCTTCAAGATTATGTTCTAAGGATCTTTGAAATATTTTGATTGCACCTTTCAAGTCATTCATTCTTTCACGTCCCGAGACTTGATCCTTTGATAAATTTAAAAATAAGCTTTTTGAGCTTTCAAGTTATCCCTTGACGTTTTTAAAATTTTTCCTTTGAGGATTTTGAATTGATCCTTGTCACTTTTAAAATTGACCCTTTGCAATTGTTGAAAATAATTCTTTGCTAATTTTAAAATTAAGCCTTTGAAATTTTTGAAATTAATTTTCTGCAAATTTTAAAATTAACATTTTGCAGTACTTAAAATTAATCCTTTGACATTTTTCAAAAGTAATGCTTCGACACGGAAAATTGTTTCTTTGACAATTTGAGCATCTTTGAGACTTAAAATTTACTCTTTGCAATTCTTGGCTAATTTATTTAATGATTCTTTAGCAATTCATGCATGTTATCATTCTTTAATAATTCAAGCTGTGATTCTTTGACAATTTAGACAATGATTCTTTGAAAATTCAGACAATGATTCTATAACAATTCAGACAATGATTCTTTAACAATCCAGGCAGCGATTCTTTAACAATTAAGGCAATAATTCTTCTATAATTCAGACAATGATTCTTTGACACGTCTAAACATGATCATTTCATACTTTCAAAAACTGATCGCTTCAGTGTTTTCAGACTGGTCATTTTACAGTTTCAAAATCAATTTTAATTGTGCTAGTAAATTGTTGCTTCGATTGTCGAAGGATTTTGACAATTCGATACGATTAAAATTGATTTCTTGACATTTGAATCAATGATACTTTGGTGCAATTAAAGTTGATCCTCTGTCAATTGAATCAATGAGTTGATGGTACAATTAAAATTGATTCTTTGACAACTGGCGCAATGATTCTTTGATCACTTTTAAAATTAAACTTTTGCTAATCAATTCAACAATTACACATCATATTAAAATTGATTATCTGATTGAAAAATGAAAAGTAAAATAACTTTCATTAATGATGTACAAAACCAAAATGTTCAAATTTTTCTAAAGGTATTGTTACAAATTGTTATTGATTGTAAATTATTATTATTATAAAAGTAAATAATGGTTTGCATTAACAATTACTAAATAGTATATATTTTTATAGAAACATAATTGTACAAGTTTTATGCATAAAACTTGTACAATTATGTTCAGTTTAAACTAAGTCAAAGTGATCAAAAATTCTTTTGTTTTAAAAATGTTCTTTCGTTTCAAAAAATCATTGTGACCCAAATAATCTTTTATTTTAAAGCGTAAGTGGATTGTTATACTTTCAAATGACTTAACAATCTTCTAATGTCGTGATCTTGTCGGGAAATTAATTCTGGTCGAGGCAAACAAAAATCTAATTATTTATTCTTCAGAATTGCATACATAACTATTTTCTTATTGATTAAATTATCAGTGCTATAAATCGTTAGAACATCATCAACAGAATTCTCAAAAACCTTTCATTAGCGTAATGAATGAATTCAAAGTTTTGTAATCTACTCTATAAATCTGAATTAGTCAAAATTGACGAAGCAAATCGTACAGCTGACTTCTCTCTTTATATTAAATAGTAAAAATAAAATAAATGAAATAAATAACTAAAAATAATAAAAATAGTAATTGATAATAAAGAATGATCATGTTAGTATAGTATGATTAGCATATTAGTAAAAAAAAGGATATTGTATAAAATTACTACCTTATTAGTCAAGAACTTGAATGTTCTTTATTTGTCAAAATAAATGTTATCAATAATTAATTAGTTTCGACTACAATTTATTGTCAGAAATTTGTTGTTGAATCTTTGTACCTACACTTATTTTGTACTTAGTACTCTGAAATAGAGCGGCTTATACAAATGAGTCACTCAGATTAAAGGAAGAAGGTTCTATGAATTTGTGGTAATCTAAATGATAATTTCTAAGTGTAACTTCGCATCAAAATTGGGAAGAAAGATAGAGAAGTTAAAAATTTCCCAAAACGCATGTGATATCATTTACGAATTAGTCATTATTGACTAATTCAGAGATACAAAGAATGATTTTACATACATTATCAGTATATTGATAGGTAATAATAATTCAAAAATGTAATTAAAACTTAATTAAATTAAGATAAAAATATTAAGTGTAACTGGAACGCTAATTGCAGCCTACTTGTAAATAGAAAGTCGTATATAAAGAATGCAGGTTTAACGATTAAATCTTGAATTTTCAAAAGAAGTAACAATTTTCTTGAGGATCTATGGAATTTCCTGGAAGTAATTGTAGTTGTTTTTTTTAAATAGCTGAGAAATAAAAGGATAAACAATTCGAAGAAGGCCCGCGTCATTGGATCGTCTGCTATATCCCACTGCAGATATACACATGTTCATCGATCGGGATCGATAACGGGATTCTGGATATCGTACGTAATTGCCGAGTAATACCAGGGTCCGAGTGAGCGTGTCTTGTAACACTAAACTCTTGGACATCCGAACGATGAACGGTTCCTGGATTGACAACTTGAAGCCAATTCTCAAAGGAGATGTTCCGAATCAAGGCCGGAAGTTAAACCATCACAAGAGGTTATAGTTGGGAATAGGACATGGTTCTACATTACGTACAAATCTTGGAGTAATTAAAACGTCCATCGGTAGCAAAGGTTCGCGTGAGTCACGCGCGAGTCTTTAAGTTAACGAGAGCTCTTTGAGAAATTATCGGGGGCGTGGTACCGTTTCGTTTTGCGATCATTCTGAGTGTGTCTTGCTCTTCGTCGTGGAAGTGCTCTTCACCGGAAACTACAGGATTCGTGGGACCGGGGACAAAAAACCCTCCAAGCGAGAAATGCTTAAAATCAGCATGTTGGATTATATAGGGGACACCGGGTGAGTTATCAATAAACGACTTTTTTCGTTTCACTTTTTACTTTATTAGTTACTTGTTTAAACAGATCTTGAGATTTCACTCTAGAGAATTTTGTCCGTAAGGATGAAAACGGGATTAAGTTGGAAATTATTTATATTCTTGCAGGATATATTCTTTTGATGTATTCATTAAATCGGGTATAGATGTTCTAATGGTCTTTTTATGATTAATGAAATCGTTGCATGACTTGACAGTGTGCGGTAATAAAAAAGAATCTTTCAATTCATAAAAGATAATTGAACATGAGATTTACCTACAAAAGGAACGCAATAGCTATTTTTATAAAGAAAAAAAGAAACCAGTAATACCTGTTTTTATGCAATGAATTCAACAATCATTTTTGTACCAAACAATTACCATCATTTTTGTATTACAACTATTTTTTTTTGTAAATTTGACGCTATTTTTGTACCCAAATTATTTTTATGCTACGCAAATGCATTAATTTTTATAGCACGAATGCAAACTTTTTTTTATGTACCACAAATTTAAATTTACAATGTAATTTACATTACATACATTCTTGCGTCCATTTTTGTACCTACCAAGAAACTTTTTCTATTAGAAAAGTTTTGTTTTTAATTTTCGACAATGAATGGTTAAGAAATAATTTTCTTCGCATAGAAACAACTAAGAAGAATTAAAAAAATAATCCACATTTTCCACTGATAATAATACTTGTTCAGAGGCTACATGGAACTCTTTAACAATGTTGTTATAACGGACATTAAATTTGTGTAGCTGGTAACTTTGTGCTCTTTAGAAAAAAAAGTTTTAGCTGAAACTTTTATTTCCCCTGTTTGTGAAATGAATTATTAACTTTTAATTAAATTGGTGAGTTACAGACGCATTATTCTTTATGGCAACTTTTCTTTTTCTTAACTTTTCCGTCACAGTTTCGCTTCTTCATTTATCTCGTTAGAGATTATTCTCAAATTACATAAGAAATTTCGTAGACAATAATCGGTGTAGACTTGTTCTAGGAGCTTTTTTCTTGACTTCTTTTCCTTATTTTTTTTTAATGTCACGTTTTCAAACAATTTTATTATATCTGTCCCTACATCAGGAAGCATGGTAATTTTGCTCTTGGTATGTAGAAAATTATTGCACATTTTAGTGGAGGATATTATAAGGTAGGAGCTGTAATTTCTTTCGTAATGCAAGCCCCTACCTTCCGAGTTTATTGAGTTTACCCAAGTGGATAATAATCATATCCTTCTTAGGCAAATTTATTTTTTAAAGAATTTCTGTTTGGTATAGTTTAGTCCAATTATTAAATTAATATTAAACTCATCTAATTTACTAACTTCAACATTTTTTTGCATTTAATGATGTAAGAGCAGTTAATTCCTTTCGCACATGCTGCAACTTGTTTGCTTTTATTAACTTGCAAAGTAATCTTTAATTAAATCTTTATAATTAGATTGTAAATGTTAATAATAAATTATCATGTACTTCTTATATATTCATTTTAGTCTCGTTATATATCCGTTGATTATTTATTTTCAATTCTTATGTTCTCTGTATATTTGATATATTTTTATTTATTATAATATTTTTATTTTATTTCTACGTTTTTAGTTTTATTGGTCTCTTTCTTTTTTCTCTTTTTTTTTTTAATTATTTTTAGACTATTTTCACTTTAATTTTATATATTGCACTGTTTTATTTTCATTTATATTTTATGATTTTATTGAATTTTAAAATTGGTGCATTGCAAGTAGAACACTTGTTTAATATCTAAGTCAAAAATACAATGACATAAAATTTCTCACGAAAAAGTGCTTGTTTTATCATAAGATAGATACGAGGGTCCATAAAAACAGTTACATCTAGGTTTTATTATGCAAGATTATAACATACATAAAATTGTACATCGTAAATATATCGCGTATAAATCACAAAGCTGTTATTTCTCGTATATAAAGCAAGAATGAAGCATGTTGTGAAAGCTCTTTATGCTCGTAACAAGTGTAAAACGCCGTTGAAATGATTCTTTGTGTCTTTATCAATAAGCAAATGATTAAAGAGAAAGTGTTAACTAATCCCATCCAACACTTCCAATTATTACTTCACTTACATTCATCAAAGCTAATGACACCCCTCTTGTGATTCTTGCATAATCCTGTTTATTGACTCTTTTAAAATTTCAAATTACTTCTCTATTTCGTTTCCCTTTTCATTAAAGTTCCATTTAAAATGTATCATTCATAAATGGTGTTTTAATTTAAAAAATGCTAATCTACTTCTTTTCTTCTTATACTTTTAATAAAAGATGATATATATTTAAATATTGCTGAATATTTATCGGTTTTCGTGTTTTCTCAGTTTGCATAACATGAATTGCAAAGTGACTGAATAAGTTGAAGAATAGAAAAACTGCTCCTAAAAATATGGTTTTTATGTATTTTATATTTCATGAATAATTCTGAATATTAGTTGTGTATCTAAAACCGTTTAATTTTAAATTTTCCACTCGATTGGCTCGTTGCAGGGGTGCAAGTGCACGATGTAGACGTTTTGTATTATATCCCATTTTAAAAAAATGACCTACAACATGAGCTCTTGAACGTTCAAGGAGCTTGGTGTATTAAAAATGCTTTTCATGCACAAAAGGCCCTCGTATATTCAACCGTAAATCATTCCTATATAAGCTACTTATCAAGTAACTATTTGTCACAAAGCGTCTCAAGATGACGTTAAAAAATGCGGAACACTATGTTTCTGAATCAACTCTATCAATTTTGTTAATATAAGACTATCTCTCTAATAATAGCACATGATAAATTATATTCTACGAATAATTCGGGTCTCTTTACTACTAAATTAAAATTTTTATCACTTCAGATAAAAGCTCTATACCTATATGATACCAGATTAACAGAGGAAATTTAATAAAATTCTTTTCATTTTTTTTCGAGATTTTGACAAATGTTTATGATGTTATTGCATAGTGGATTGTGTTGTACTAGCTTTTGTTTTGTTATTGTTTTACTAGCTATTTGTTTAGTTATAATTGTTTTACTATTTTAGCTATACTGATATTGTTACTGCCACTATTGTTATTTCTACTGCTACTATTGCTTCTAATTTTACATTCTTCAAATCTGCCAACTTGAAAGCAAAACACTCAGTAACTGATTGAAATTGATAAAATAAGTTTCGACTAGAAGCTGTTAATGGAAATTATCGAGTAGGAAAAAATCTTGAAAAGGGGCTCATTCTTCTATGAGGTATAATTAGAAAGTCGCCTTCGCTTTATTGTTAACACGATTCTAACCTGCTGTGTATTTAACTTATTGCGGTTTGTCATTTATCATTTGTCATCTGTAAAATTACAAAACATACGCGAATTCCGTTGGAGTGCTTTCGTCACAGTTTCTTCATTCGCGAATACAGACCACAGATTTCCCTCGAGATGTCAAAACCACTCATCGGTCATTGACACCTTTACAGGTCTTCCACTTTTCCATTGTGTATTTAATTATACAATATTAATACTCATTATAAAGAAGTAGTATTAAACACATATAGGTATATTATATTAGATTGTAAATAATTTATGCAATTACATTCCAACTATTAAAACATTCAAAATATTTAAGTAAAAGAATTTAATTTGAACAAAAAGATTGAATTAAATTTAAATAAAAAGATTTAAATTTTATTTAAATTTGTTAATAAACTAGTTGGTAGATTTCAATATGAAGAGGAGAATTAAGCGTTTGCAAAGTATTAAAAGCTCTCATTTACATTTTCGATTCGACCCTTAACAAGGAGTCGACTCGCATGCACTCGTGGCATAACTTGAATTTCAAATCAACCTGTATTGATAGCGTGCCTGTCCCAAGGTATATCGCTCGCGTAGGAAACGCACTAATGTTTTGCTTGGTGAAACTGACTGGTCGAGAAATAAGCTCGACGACCTCGTTCAATTTAACAATTTGCCAGTATTTGCAACTCAGTTCATTAACCTACATATTATGCTATACATGTACAAGCACATGCATAGAAACACTTATAACACTTTGTTTTTCATGTATCTAGATACTCACGAATGCGGAACTTTCTCAACATTAATTTTTCTTCCGTGTTGTGTAACTCTTCTCAAATATACATTTCTCAACTTGTACGAATCTTTTCGTTTAATGTATATTCTTCTTAAGCTTGCAATTTAATTTGATTTTTCTCACTAAATCTGAATCAGCAAAACTTGGTTGGTTTTCTGTGCTAAAAGTATGTCACTGATTCAAATCAGTGTTCATTGCTTTTCTTACACTATTGATTCAGTGACAGAATCAATAGATTTTTTTGTAAAATTAATCATTTCTGGTTAGTCAAGTTTTATAGTTCTATAATATATATTTGTTAAAATAGATATACAAATTATAGCAAAAATCACTACTATTTGTAGCAAGCATATAACTACAATTTGTATAGAAAACATAACTACAATTTTGATAAAATCTACTATATACAATACAGCAATTGTCTTAATATTGCATATAGTAAAATTAGCTTCAAACATTAAGTTCGCCTACATATCGTTCTTAATTGGATTTACTTACTTACAATTTAACATACATTTTTTGACAGAATTTTAATTAAATTTGAAATTATACTAATATATTATATCAATGAAAAATTGTGTAGTCCAATAAAAAAAATTGGTGAGAACCCTGTTGAAGTTAAAATGTAAAGTCAAATCTAAATTTTGAGCAGGTCCTTCCCGGTTTTAAAGAGCATTTCTTATTACTCACAATTACATTTGATAACATATCGGTAATTTATTCGGACGTCTATTTAGGTAATTTATTAGCGCTGGTAGGATTCAATTTAACTTTGAAAGCTGCGCGTATATAAAATCGATAATAAACTATTAAAAGTGAACTTTCTAAAGAGTATAGAAGCAGTTTGAACTAAAAATATGAGACCAATCAAATTTCTCAGACAACAATAAAACAAGAATCGAATACTTGTTTATATTTACATCGTCGCACGTGTTCTCGATAGGAAAGGTAACAAATTATGCCACTCATTCATGACTTCCTGCTGCGGCGATTGTGGGTTTAAAAAAATGACTCGAGAAACGCTGCGAGTGAAAACGCTAGAAATCAAGTGGAGAGCACATCATCTCTCTTTCTCCTGCTCTCAGGTGTTATCTCCTTATCTTCCTCCTTTTTTCTCCCTGCAATGATACTTTGCAGGCAAGGCTGTCCAGTTCGTAAGACATAGGTTGTCTACGTATATGTGTGTACGTAGGAGTATAGAATGATTCAAAATATGATGGCAACGAACTTAAATGAATGACTCCGATGATACATTGGCACATAAAACCAGCCCCGAGAGCGCTGTACTTTATGTAAAACCCCTTTTCATGTCCCATAAAATACAGTAAGCGCGACAGTATCTTAATTTTATTTGCTTTCTTTCTTTTTAAATTGCCGTTTCAATTCATTTTCAAATGTTATTATTTTCTTCATTCTTTCTCCACTCGCATCAACCAAATCATCGTTTCATTCTCTAGATTGTTATTTTTTCATCAAAAGCCTCGTCAAAAACTAATTGTCCGAATATTTAATTGTTGATCGCATTAGATGTTGTAATTTGAAATTGATATATAATTTATTTTTAATTGACTTAGCACAGGCTTCGTAAATTTAAATATTTTAAATAAAGTTTTAGACTTTGTTTTTACTGGGCAAGGATTTAAAAATTCATTGTTCGTTTATTGTACAATTTGACATAGAAATTAATTTTCCAACTTTTGAAAATTAAAAAAAAAAAATTCTTGACAGTTTCTTGATTTTCGCATTTACTTGAATTTCGGTATAGAAATTGTATTAAATTGTGGTATTTAAAGTAACTTTCTTATATTAAAGTTGTTTCAATACTTTTTTTAGTATATGACGCTATTTCTGTTTGCGGTTGAACTTAAGTTCTTTGATAAAGCCAAGCCATAAGCGTGAGCACATAAGCTGCTGCATTAAGGTCCCATATTGAAAACCGAGCATGCTTTTACGACAAAATTAATTTATTTTCAGGGATTTAATAAATTCTAAGAAACTGCTTTTAAGGGCATTTTTTGAAAGCTAAGATCCTATGAATAAATAAACTTTTAAAAAAAGACCATTCCATAACTGTGTCGTGATGTAATTCAAGAATTTCGGAAAATAAACATTCTTTTTTTATTTCATTAAAATTCGTCAAAATTGGATGTTCAAGAATACAAAGGATAAATTATTCAGTAAAAATAAAGTCTGCAAGTGTTTGTAGATGAAATTCAAAATCCAAATCCAGATCCAAATTTCTTTGGAAATTTAGCTATTTTTTTTAATTAAGATTAGCAAATAATTTTTATTTTGTGTAATTATTATAGTTAGCATTATCATTATTTTGTCACATTATTACAATGTATTTGATCGCTATTATTACAATGTAATGGTAATGAAATTACGAGAAAATAATGTTTGCGTTCATCAAACAAATATCGACAATTTAAAACAACAGTTGGAACACAGCAGGCGTACGGAATACAAATTATTTCAAAGTATTCGTGTCAATATTGAGGGAGCATATTAAATGAAAGATCCCAACATGCCTTGCAGTGTTCGTTGTTAATGGGACTTCGAGGGCGTTTAATCGGCGTCTCTGGAAACTTTCATTTCTTTCAATATTAAAAGTAAACCCCATCCAGCGCTTTTCTCTTTTCTTTATTATTCCTACGTATTATTAATCTATACACAGTGTTCACTGAAATGTCCTCACTACTCTGCCCTTTGTTTTAAAATAATTGCGAAACTACAAAGATTTTAATTAAGCTCCTCATCTTCCTTAAGCAAGAAATTAACACTAGTCAAGAAAAAGTTACCCGAGGGTTTTCGTATTTACATGTTTTTTTTTTAAATAAAAGTGAAATTCATTTTTTTTAATTAAGAAAATTCTTCATATCGAAAATGTATTTCCTAATGAAACTGTATGTTTATTATTGAACGTTTATTTCACGCAGAAAATATGTTTCGTATTGAAATTTCGTTTCATATTGAAAATATGTTTCGTATTGAAAATGTTATATGCATAAACAATTTTTCGTACTCGATTCTGTAAGGAAAATATGTTTCGGGTTGAAAATTTATTCCATATTGAAAATAAATTTCATATCGACATGTGGATATTGAAAGTTGTTTACGAAAGATTTACAAATTTTAAATTGTATACATTTGAAAGACAACTTGTGGATTATAACGTTTGCATAAAATATCAATGATCCTTATAAGAAAGGAATCTAACGATATTTTCATCTCCGCCCACTCTTCTTTCTTGGCTCTCTCACGTTACTTATTTTATTTTCAAAGAAACCTGTGAACCGTTAGTGTCAGTAGAACAAAGATATCTGAGAAGCGTTGTTCTTTTATTGCGAAAATATACATAAGGATGTGACATGTGAATTTAAATCGGATACGAGATTCTTTTATATTTTGATTTGCGTGTGAATACGTGTTAGCTTGAAAAAAACGAGTCTACCTGCTCGGGACAACCCTTCGCGTGACACACTCACCTCAGTGAAGAGGTTTATTTCGACAAAAAAGGACTAAAGGAAGTAGGCGTAATTCAGTATCCGGTTGGCATTGGCACTAAGGAAGTTGCATTTTTGACACTGTTCAACTTGATATCATTTCAACAAATCATCGAGCGGAACGGTTACGCTCTTCTTTTTCAGATTTTTAGATGGTATCGTGTAGGTACTAGGATCATCGTGACAATTCTTATACAGTAAATCTTGTTTCTCGCTATGAGAGCTAGATTTTAATCTTATGTATACATCTTAGTCCCGTGGTATATCATTAATTGAAAAATAATATTTAATAATTTTTATATTTGTATATAATAATTTTTGACAATGCTGGATTATTTTTTAGTTTGATTAAGATTTAGATATTAGATTTTGGAATAACAAATAATTTGCTAATTTGAATAAAATTAATACTCGTGATCACGTCATCCGGAGATGAAACGTGAAACCGTTTCATATTTCATTCATTTCATCGAATCTTTATCAAGTTTCCGGAAGTGAGTTTCTCTTGGTATATTAAAAACACAAGCTCGTCTAATTCATTTTCCGCTGTCGCAAAACAATATGAGCCATAACAGCACGAAATTCATAAATCATTGACGTAACTTGCAAATCAATTGGTACAATGAGTAATATCCTGTGATACTGGAGAAAGCGGTCATATTTCTACAGTATTATTCTCATTGCAATGTATTTGCTGTAATGATACATTATTTACTTCTCTCAGTTACTCTGATCGATCCGCACGATTTCGCGGATAAGAAAGATCATGAGACAAAATGTCATTGTTGTGGTTTATGGAGAAAGGATTTTGCTCTCTATTGATGCAATCACTTCGATTATGACAAAGATTGAGGCTATTTCGCATATTCAATTTTACTGCGCATTAAACTAGCATAGTTTAACTTTTAATTTACTGTAAATAGTCCCTGTGGTAAAGACGTTCTTGATTAAAAACACCGTGGTAATGACTTTTATGACCGGTACAGTTTATGATAATAAGGAATAGATTTTTGATTATGAGATTCATGATAATGAGACTCAAGATAATGAGATTCATGATAGTGAGATTGAATGATTATGACTTGTGATTTATCAATCACAATGAGTGAGATTTATTATTAGTGATGCACAAGATCTTTATGATAATTTTACAATAAAATCAAGCGACATTCATTGCCGCAATAATTCTAAGTTAATAGCGTTTAAATTTTAAAGCATATCAATTCCACATTTCTTAGGCGCATGATGTTGTAAAATTACTCTATAGATTGATTTTTCAGTCAGGTCTAGCTTACGTTGTGAATTGTTTTTTGTCGTGATAGATATAAATGATTGATAGACAAATAGATGATAGACGTAGTTTATAGAGATGATAGAATTTCTGTAGATAAATTCGATTCCAGTTCTTCTTTTACCCTCTTTTTTCTTGTCTAGAAATCAAGCAGTATCGGAACAAAAATTGCTAATTATTTTCTTGCAATGTGTAATTTTCATGAATGCCTTCGTTGTGAATTTCTTCCCGTTGTCCGAGTGACATACTCATACAGAGTTGCTTCCGTCAAAAGGATGAAAGAAACGACTGATGAATGAAAACTTGTGAATGACTAAAAAGCATAGTAATTTAAAGGTCAGTTGGCTTTTTTTATTCCTAATTGAGCAGGATGTACGTGAAAGATCTTGAGACGATGTTTCCTTTGAATAAGGCTATTATAAACTGTTAACTATGAAGTTTAGTGTACAGTGACCTGACATGACATATTCTCTGGAGCAATGGTCCCTTGATACTTTTGCGACGAGGACATTGAGATATGTGTATGTGTAAGCCTATACATGTATGTGTATCATGTATATACAATATACACATGCTTATATATAATAAAACTCTACACATATATATATGCACACATATATATGCACAAATGTGCATTATTCGCACATGTGCAAAAAATCGTGTGTATTCATAATTACATTTTTATATACGAACATTAAAATAATTGCGCGTCTGCATTAAACATAAACTGTATTACCTATATGTATATGCAATAGCCGAGAAATCTGGGCAACGAACATAAAAGTTTATCGCAAGAGTTCACCTATTTGGTCGAGCACATAATTGCCGACGAAGGTACGATTTCCTAATCTGCGTATATCGCAGCTTTTACTTTGATGTTTACACACTTGTTTCACCTGGTAACAAACATTAATAGAACCACACCAAATTAATTAAGAGTAACCTTTTATGGTTAAAACTGGTTTTCAGTAATTAAACATTCACTAAAATTGCTTTTTTTGGTAATCAAACACAAAAAGGGAAAAGAAATTTGTGAGTCGTCTATTTAGTCTTGAGAGTACAAAATTTTACACTGATAGAAAATAATTAATAAAGTGATACTATAGTAAAAGAAAATAACGTCGGTGTAGCACAATAATGTGTAGCATATTAATTATTATTAATACGGATCTTTATATTTTGAATTGCATTTTTTTTAAGTTTAGTGAATTTTTTCATTGTATTTGAAGTATAAAATCTTAATGCTATATAAATGAAATGTAACTGCTTTTGGTAGAATAAAGAATTGATGAACAAATGGTTCTAAATATGTAATCATTGAGCCAGTGAAACATAAAGTTTACGGTGTGGCTTGAATGTGTGCATTTGTACGTTTTCAATTTAGCTAAAATCACGTAGTTGTTAATGGAGGTTGGGAAAGCTTCAGTTGGAATATTCCGTGTTTGATTCTCGCAAATAATCGAAGCGACTAAATCAATTTCCATTGCAAATAAAAGAACTTTGTCGCAATTCTACTCTTTTAGAGATTGAAATTACAAAAAACTTGTGTTTCTAGTGTCCACGTTTATACAGTAAAATATGATACTTTTTACCGTCTATAAAAACAAATGTTTATAGTTTTTTATCTTAGAGTCTTATTCATTAGCGGCAATTAAGTATGTTTTAAATCCCAAACTTCTAAATTATAAAAAATATCAATTTGTAATTTTTATACATTCTTTTTGCAAAGCTTTGCAAACTTTTCTAGATTCATGCAGGTATTTTCTGTTTTTTCTTTCTTAAATCGTTCCTTCAAAGAACCAAGTAGAAAAGGCAATTTGTATGCTATTTAAATGAATATGATTGATTCAGCTGGAAGGTTATCGTACGGTAATTCACGTACAAAATCTATCATCGTTTAACGGGAGAGAAGCTAAACGTGCCGCGGAATAAAATGTCATTTGCAAAAGTTGGCTGGCCTCACGCATTTCCAGTTATATGATTCATGACAGTTGAGCATCCAATGAGCGTAGAGATAGGACTGGTAAAAGGCGCGCACGTTTCTTCAAGTGCATCCAGAAAATCGCTGACCGTGAATGAGACGCCTCAGGATCATCCAAGTCCTCCCTATTCTCTTGGTTCTTTAAATCATTTCCGTTTCCTGTAATCGCGACGATTCCGCTGTATGAAATTACGTCAGTCCAAGAGAGTCCCCAGACCCTTAATGGATGACATCACTTCCACTGGGCAGGAAGTGTCGAGGAAAAATGTTCCATCGGTCCCGCCTGCAAAACTTTATGACTCAATAATCGTCATTAAAAAAAAAACGTAATTTTTTTCATTTTCTGGTATTTTCCATCTGCTGGGGACATTAAAGGCGCAGGTGTGAAGTGTGCCAGGAAAAATAAAAAAGATAGGATAAAAAAGAAGACGTAAAAAAGATTTATGGATCTTGAGACAGTTCTTTCATTTCTTTCAAATTTAAGCTGTTTTTTAATGGAGTTGGCCTTGTTTTGAGCTTCCTCTCTCATGGGATGAAAACGCCTTCTTTGTCAAATTGTCAGTGAATCGTTAAATTTGTATTACATAGGAAATGTTCAGTTCAAATATTAAAATTATAAGAAATGGGTCAGGTTTTTCTGTTTAACGTTTTCGTGTTTGAATAAAGTAGCATTTAGTTGTTGAAATAAAATATAAAAGTAGAATAGATAAATATTAACAATTTGTGTTTTATCACTGTAGTTATTAGTCTCTTTGAACTAGGATATGAATTTATTTAATTAACAGAGTATATGCAAATATTTATAACTGTTGTTTTTGAACGTCAAAGTACAATTAATGTTTAACGATCTATATAATAGTATAAGAAGCATGATTTGCATATCTAAATATTTATAATCAATTTCATTCTAGTTTACGACTTTTTTGTTTATTTTGACATCGCGTCTGGATTTAATATTCAAGCCGAGTTCAGCTTGAGGCTAATTATTAATGATTGTAATTGATCAAACACGAGTTGTGATAGGCTAACGATAAAGCTATAACTAGATTAAATTATTTTCGTTAATTTTCTTTTTGATTGTTTTAATATACGTTGCAAATAGAAAGGTTTCAAGTGGATGGTGCGCTTCTTTTGAAAAACGAACAAAAAAAGAGGTGATGGAGCAGACATTTTATGACCCGGAAGTCAATCGGCCGTCATTAATAAAGTAATCTGCCTGTCGCAATGCGTCGTCTGTGTACAATATTGTGCATACAAATGCAGATGCATTCTTTTAAGAGCTAGTGGACCGGTGTGTTTCGTTCATATGAAAGAGCAGAATATTACGATTACGTACCCTCGTTGTGGCAGGTTTCTATAGATCACCCTCCGCCTTCCTGATGTCCTGCACCCTTGAGCCCCCATTTCGAAAAGCAGAACCCGCTTTTATTTCCACTAGAGAAGCACACACTCACAAAACTATGCTTATGCTCGATGGACTGACTGATCGAGTGCGCGTTACATTATTATTTCAATTGTTCACTCGCCACGATTCAAAAACAGTGCCGTACATACACAGAAAGAACCTATTGGCTCAAATTGAGTCGCATATATGACTCAAATTCAGACACGACCAATATTGTTTGATTCCCATATGGGTAAACAATAGAATTCGAGTTATTAAAAATTAATTTCACGTTTTTGTGATCCTCCTTTCAAACGTACTCAATCCTTTGTCGCTTTCATTTTACTCACTGACTTTTGTTTTACAACTATTAAACTATCCGTCTGTTATCGAAATATTTATTTACTGACATTTTTTGTTCTTCTATTATTATTCTTTTTTGTTCTTCTATTATTATTTATTTTTATTCTTCTATTATTAGCAAGTGGACAAATAATTTAAAGTTGATGAATATTCAGAACAATTGTATACGACTAATTGTCCATAATTAAATGATTATATTAATTATAGATGCTTTAAAAGGACCTCGTTAATTTTAAATCTACTTTTCCATAGCTATGAAATTAATAGATTCTGCGGATTCAGGTTTGGAGAAGCAAAACAATTTTGAATTGGAACAGCGAGAAGTTTCAGTAATAACGCTAAAATTCTAACGTCGATTTTAATTCTTTTATTATAATAACTATTGTGAAAAATTTCACTGCCCTAGAAAAATATTTTTTTGAGTGACAGAATCTCAATTGATGTCTGTTTATAAAGGAAATTTGATTCATTTATATTTTTTGAAATAAATATGATTGATGGGGGACATTAAAGAAATGTTTAAAAAATAAATAAAAATTCCAAACAAAATGGGTGTTATTTTAAAGGAACGCAATTTAAAATGAGAAAATTCGATGTCCGCGTACGGTACTGAATTGCGGGGTGTGCATTTGTGTTCGCTTGTCAAAATTCGTCAGACTCTGTCAAAACCGTAGAGCAAAGGGGTAGGATGCTGGCAAAGTTCCCTCTCCTTTTTGTTTCCGCATTCTCATCCGTGACGCGAAGCATCTAGATGTCAATCACAATTTTTTCATAACTTTTTAATAAAAAAAAAACGTCGTTAGCAGAAGGGGAATCACAGAAAAAAATGGCAAGGCGGAACGATTTATTTATGAGAAGAGACATATATATATATTCTTTGTTCTATAAACGAACTCAAATCAATATATTGAGGTCAATAGCTGCTGTGTTTTCACATGGCAGACCATGTGTCGAGATTTCAAAAGTAAAAATATCTTTTTTATGTTTCTGTTTATTTATTTTGTGCTCACATTATTTTTTATACTATTCTAATTTTGATCTATATTTTGGTATTTTTTATCATTA
>WNHD01003700.1:0-12299 GCA_011057455.1 Ganaspis sp. Gsp50
ATTACAAATTACAAAAGTACTTAGAAATTCGAAAAATATAGCTAAAACTCTTCTTATTTGCTAAGTTTCAATTTCTTTTAATAACTTTAAGACAAGAAAATTTACTATGTTAAATGTGAATATTATTGAACACCATTTATTAACATTGAAAAAAAACATATAACTTTTAACATAAAAAATTGATTTTCTTAAAAACGGCTTGATGAAAGATTTCAATTTTTTTTGCAAAATACTAAGAAAAGAACCTAGATTTCAGATCTCGAATAAAATTTTTTGTGGCAGCACCTTTGGGTTAAAGTGAGTTAAAGGACACCGTGATACTTTTGGTTTCGTGAATATGTCTGATTTTGTGCCGAAGAATCGTCATTTGCGGGAAGTGTTGATTTTCCTCTTTCATTACAAAAAAAAGGCGACTGAGGCGCATCGAGAGCTACAAAAAATTTATGGAGATGCTGCTTTAAGTGAAACAACGTGCCGAGATTGGTTCTGTCGTTCAAAGACGGTGATTTTAATGGTGACGACCATCCGCGTGAAGGAATGCCAAAAACCTTCAAAGACGCTCAATTGGAGACATTGCTCAATGAGAATCAGTGTCAAACGCAAGAAGAGCTTGCTTTAGTATTAGGAGTTACCCGCCAATCTATTTCCAAGCGATTGCATGCTTTGGGCCTGATTCAGAAACAGGGGACTTGGATTCCTTATGAGTTAAAACCGAGGGATGTTGAACGTCGTTTCTTCGCCTATGAACAACTGCTTCAGCAGCAAAAAACGAAGGGTTTTCTTTATCGCATCGTGACGGGTAATGAAAAATGGATTCATTACAGCAATCGAAAGAAAAAAAAGTCATGGGGACTGCCCGGTCATGCTTCTACATCGTCGCCTTGGCCAAATATTCACGCTGCGAAAATTATGCTGTGTATTTGTTGAGACCAGGTTGGTGTTATTTATTATGAACTGTTAAAACCAAGCGAAACCATCACTAGGAAACGGTATCGACTTCATTTGATGCGATTAAACCGAGCATTGCGCGAGAAGCGGCCGAAATACGCGGAGAGGCATGAAAATGTGATTTTACAGCATGACCACGCTCGGCCTTACGTTGCCAAACCCTTTAGAACTTACCTGGAAACGCTGAAATGGTAAATCCTACCCCACCCGCCATATTCTCCAGATATTGCGTTGTCTGATTATCACCTGTTCCGATCGATGACACATAGTCTAGCTGACCAGCTGTTCTATTCATTTGAAGACATTAAAAAATGGCTTGATTCGTGGATAGCCTCAAAAGAGGCTCTCCAGTTTTACCGCGAAGGTATACGAGATCTACCAGAAAGATGGGAAAAAGTAGTAGCCAGCGATGGGCAATACTTTTAATAATTTACTTTTAACCATTTTTTCACATTATAGTTGTATTTTCATAAAAAAACAACAAGCCAAAATATTATTGTTTTATTATTTAATTAATCAAAGGTATTAATAATCGGCTACTGTCCGAAGAAAACATACACGACAAACACCGAGCACTGAATTCAATTGTTCCAGAACTTTATGTGCGACATTATGGAAACGACTCCGCTAAGTCTTTTTATATTTAGTTTTAAATAAGGAGCTCACTTGTTATTTGGCGGCATCCGCGCCAGCTTCATCTACCAGCCATTACACTTAGTTTTGTTCCATTTTTATATTTTATTTTTATTCGAACTAGAACTTTTAATTATGTTACACGAAAGTTTTTCTAACTCCAACACCAAGATGGAAGTGACGCTAGAACAGCTTCGTGTCGTGCACGAGAGTTCAGCGGAATGAATAATGCGCAAGCGCGTCGAATGTAATTTGTGTTTCACTGATAAAGTGAGCAATCACCCTACAGTGACTCTGGAAAATGCCGGACTCACATCCGAATTCGGCATCCGGTCGAAGTCCTACGATGACCAAGGGGCCGTCCATAAACTGTGTTACGCTTTCGAGGGGGGGGGGTCGAATTTGGTGACCGTGATGATCTGTAGAAAAAATGGCGCTAATACATGTGAAATATGTGACGAGAGGGGGGGGGGGGAAAAAAATGTGAAAATTTGTGTGACATAGTTTATGGACATCGTGGAAGAGTTGAACATGCTGTGCCTCCCCTGATGGCTCGCCTACGAGCGTTACGGGGTGGAACGTCCACCAGCGTCGAACCAAATTGGATCTACCGATTTCCATGAAGTCGGGAAGACAACACGTCACCCTCGGTAAGGGTCGGGCTCTTCCCAAGCCCTCGCAACTCTGCAGGTTGCTGCCCGAGTTGTTGCTCGAAAGCACGCAACTCACACGCCGTGATAGAAGAAGATTAAAGACCCCGTTCGAGTCCAAGGAACTCGCGGGACACAGTCACTCCCCTCGACCACTTGCCCTCAGTGATAATGGCTTTCTGCCGTACATAATGATTACACAAATGATCCCGTTAAATGCACGGGATCATTGGAGATGCATCGGAAGGGAACTCCCGGCGATGGAAAAACTGCCGTTGTAAGGCCAGTTCTGACCAAAACAGCTTAAGAAAACCAAGGTGCCTCATAGAGGAGCAACGATTTAGCAACACTTGTTTTCGCCCAATCACTTGCTGACCAGGATAACCTAAGTGCAGTACCCAGCGGGGACCTCGCGGAGGATTCATTGCCTCATCCAAGCCATTTTGACTCAGATGATACCAAGTTTTGTGAAGCATGTTCTGCCCGAACACCCTATGCGACACGAAAGCAGAAGAACTCGTGCTCTCGCCTCGTCAGGATTTACATGTCAGTAACACCCAACACCATCCATTACCATAGCTACTCGGAAACTTCACTTTAAAATCCTTTAGGCTCTTGGGATGCATGTGGCTCTTGTCAAAACAGGCAATGTCCAAGAGTTCACAGTGCAATGCAACCTTATGAAAGCCTTTCGTGTTCCTATGTGATGGAAAACCCAACTCATAAGCACAGCAGGTTTGTTACAACAAACAAGCTACATAGCACCACCCTTTACCATTACCAACTCGACTCATCACTTTTGCAGTCACTTAGGCTTTTAGGGTGTATAACCTTGTGTCCGCGGGTGCAAAGCACCTTTTAGATCCGAAGACCTGACTTTCTCCGATCCGCAACCTAGAGACGCGTTCTAGTGGCACTGGTTTATGAGCCCTCAAAACCACCCCGGAAAGGGCTTGTTTCGCCATAACGGGTCTCATCGCTAATTCTTCCAAGTCCGTCCCATCTGCAGTAGTTTCGCTAGAAGTAGTTTATGGACAGCCTCTCAACATGATGTTCGCGAACTCCCGATGTTGACTAGTGAAATGTTCAGAAACTCCAGGGACCGTTGACCATGACAGCTCCGCTGTCTCTCTCAAGTGTTTCGAAATTAATCAGTGCTCGTGCGTGTAAAAATGATTTTAAAAGAATTAGTTTTTAACTGTTTTTATAATTTACAGTTTGCCGATTTGACAAGTTGGCAGTTGAGATGTTACAAAATAACAAGTTTACCAGTTATTGGGTTACATGACCCCATAATGAAAACTAATGATTCACAATTGACAAAAACCAAATTATAAAGTGAAATTAAATAAGATTAACTTAAGATAAAAACTAAAACTAAAATGTGGCACAAGTCGCCGAGTTTTTATTCGGATGTAAAACATCCTAATTTGTGACTTCCAGCCTGATGTTCGAATGATGCGTACATTTTATTAAGATTGCTTAAATATGTTTTTTATTAACAATTTTTAATTTGTATTTGACTAAAACTTAAACAAAAATTAATTCGATTATCTCAGCTGAGAGACATTTAAGAATAGTTACAAATTTAAAGATGAAAATGAAAGGACTGCAGACTTAAGTTTACCAATGTATGAAGGGTTATCCAAAGACGCCAACGCCAGTTCCAGTGGATTAAACATTGATGATGTATAAACTCGACGGCTTGTTCGGACCAATTTCCTAGCCCATCTCCGTTTAAAAAATTCAATCAATCAATAAAATGAGTTGTTAGGACATGAAATTTTGGCGTCCTTGAAATCTCCGTTGTTGGCAAAATTTTTTTCAAGTTGTCCAGGTGTTGGGAAGTGTCTGGCATGATTTTTCTAGTTGAAAAACTTGTTTCGATCACTTTATCCATTGCTTTAAAAGAGTTGATGAATGGTAACAAACGTAGTTTACCAACTATACCACAAATATCGATGTTCTTGATCATATCAGCAGATTTGAGCAAAACACGGCATGCGTTGCCTTCGTATTGCCGTCCATGATAAATTTTGGAAACTAGAATTAGTTTTCTCGGTCAAAAAATGCCACTAGCTCTGTTTGTATGGGTATGAGTCCATCCCAAAACAAATGATTGACAAATCCCAAAAGAACAACTATTCGGCGTAAATCCTCTCCTGAGCGTGGTGCTACACTCAGTTCCGACAAAAGTTTCAGTTTAATTAACGGGCTAATGAGTCTTATTACCACTGACGTTCGAGAGTTTGTTCATGATCACATAAGACAACACATAGCTCTCGCATCACCTCTAAGGGAAACAGCACACCTTAGTATCATGTCCTAGAGGCATCCCCCCTCAATTATACCACCATCACTTCCGGCAGTGTTCAGCAAAATCCGGTGGCGCTCAACAAAACACTAAACACCATGAAATGTCATTAATAGTTCCGAACGGGAAACCCACCTACAAAGGGGCTAATAACCCCAATCTGAATAACCTCTATGACCTTCAGGTTTAGGTCCTTAAACAGAGGGAGCTCTAGGAACATTGGAGCCCTCAACCAGGGGGGGAGGCAAGGTTCCCCCAACTAAGAATCTATTAGGGGAACAGCAAACGGTGCCTTTGGACAAGGCCTGTTTTAAGAGAGTATGTTTGGTTTCAACGAGGGGTGGCGCAACTGATCTCACCACCACTGCTTCCGCCTTTACCGATTCTGGTGGATCTGCACCAGTCTTCTCCCAGTCAAAGGGCTTAGGGATCCTTCAAATCCTTTCGAGAGAGGTAGGATGCTGGTTCCTTTACCCCCACTCTCAACCCCGTAGTCAGTAATGGACCACCAGGGCCAGAGACATGAGACAATTTTTCGGGCTCAGGTTCTCAGACCCTCCCTGTTGCACAATTTTTCAATTGAATTCTCTCGATAGTCTAAGATCCCACTGCATGTTTAGTGCACCCATCTATTTTTTTAATAAAATGTGAAATATTGAAGATCATATACATGAAGCTATATTGCGATTGAGTTGCCTTTCAAAATTTGGCCTCAACCACATGTGTAAGTTTTTGTTAATTATTTACGATCATTATAAATTTAATTGCTTTTTATATCAAATTAAAGATGTTTCCTCCTCTTCGATAAATTAGCATTGCCTGTTGAAGAATAGTCGCAATTTGTGGTTGTCAGTGTTTACAATGTTTTTGATTTGTGAGAGCAAAATGGAACGGTTCATCTTAGAACTTCATATAACACAAAGTAAATAACGCCAATAACGAGTTTTTGAGAAAATTTAAAAATAAGCAAAAAAGTAGGATTTTTTCACATTTTCTCGAAAACCAATTATTGGACCATTTTCAGTTATACTCATTTCTTTGTAAAAAATCTTACCTTGCAATTAAAAATAAAATAAAAAACAAAAAAAAGTGCCCAAAGGCCTCAAAAGTAATAATAAGACTTAATTTTGAAAAAGGGGGGTTAAAAATTACAGATGGTTGCGCGAAATTTTGATAGGCAACCTAATCGGTATATAGCTTTTTGTCTATAATATTTAATAATTATCACATTTTATTAAAAAACTAGATAGGTACACCAATCGTGCAGTGGAATCTTTAATTAATTCAAATTATTAAAATATGCACCATCATTATATAACTACTTCTTAAAATTACAATTAGTCTATTATCCAATACTTCCACCGCCACATTAATTACCTAGACCTAATTAACACTTCCTCCATTAGGTCCTATTAACCAAGGCACTACACTCTCTTAATGATCTCTATTGACCATCAACATTCGACCACACACACTCCTTCTATTTTATTGGCAACATTACAGGCTGCAATCTGATTGGCTCATTAGCTCCTACAAGCCTCGAAAAAAAGGGATACATTGTGATTGGATGTGGCATACTGTAGCCAATGCCTGATTGGTCCCATCTTGTAGACATATTATTCCCGGGTAACTATTTGTGTAAACAGCATTCTTACAATACTGGTGAAACAAATACAATAAATATTAAAACAACCAGTATTCAAACGCGAGTTGCAACTTTTAGCCAAAATACAAAAAGAAGAACATGACAGACCAAATCTCCTACGGGAGGCGACACACAATTCCTCAAGCGTTTGAAAGCAAGCAATTTGCTCATCATCAAGAAGATAGACTGAATCAAGCATTTTCTAGCAATGGGAAGATGACGCACGGTGACCATCTCTTATGCTCTGCTTTCGTGACAGATTATATTGACACTAAAATAAAGCCTCTCTCACCGAAACACCAAATATAAAATGTTTCATTTGTGCGTAGGATCCTTAACTGACTGTTTTAAAATTCATAAAAATTTCAGATGATTATCACTTAACTGTTCTTCAAATCTATTTAAGAAAACCTTTCTATTTAGTTTCTTTGCTTTAATTGTAGAAGTTAAATTTTAATATTTTACGCCTACAGATTTAACAAATTTTCATAACATCTTTTACGATTACCTTCTAAAAAAAATTCAAATTTAAACATTGTTCTTGTTCTTTACCATGATAACTTGAGTAAAAAATTTACAAAAAAGTTTAACTTCATAAGAAAATAGATTTTTTGTAACATTGATACACTCTGGAATTTAATACTGTCTGAAAATAGGTTACCACATGTTTAGTCATTTATAGTGCTTTTTATTCTGCACCAAAGCAATTTTTATTTTTACAAAGATAAGAGGAAATAATAGATAGCACTCTCTACTGCGTAGGTTTTATGATAGAGCACGGTCGGTCTGAATCAAATTCAACCCAAAGTAGCTGGCACCTCTGTTTTTTCTTATTTAATTTCTGGGATGCCCCGTGGTCATCCTGAGCACATAAAGAAAAAAATCGTTAGCAGCATTTTTAAGAAAAGTCATTTTTAATTTTTTATTTAAATGTTAATCATGATATTTTTAATAAAATAAACAAAAATTATCATTTTATTGGCTTAAGTAATTATAATTGACATAAGAAAAAAGGCCCTTGATGATTATTTTTCTACGATAATTGAAACACATAGAAATTGATAAAGAATTGATGAAAAACTGTGTTAAATTTGGTTTTTTGTAAATTACTTTCTTCCATAGCATGCAATTTATCTTTATAAATAACAAAGTTATGAATTTTTGAAAATTATCATTTTTATTGAAATTTGTTCAGTATACCTTGAAAAGGAAGAATTCCAGTTTTTCGATACGATTTGTTGTAAAGTAAAAATTGTAAAAGTAAAATGTATTCAGGGAAATGCACCAGTATCCTGAAAAGCTCTAGTTGTTGGTATTTTTTAGAATATTTAACTATACTAAGAATTGGCAATAACAATTGCATAAGCATGAAACGGAATGCTTTTTATCAAATAGTTTTTTAAATATTCTAGCAAATGTCGATAATTAGAGCTTTCCAGGATACTAGTACATTTCCCTAAACACAATTTACTTTTAAAATTTTTACTTTAGAACAAATCTTATCGAAAAACTGGAATACTTTCTTTTCAAGGGATATTGAAGAAATTTAAATAAAAATGGTAATTTTCACAAATTTATAACTTTGTTATTTATAAAGATAAATTGCTTTTCCTTCTCTATATTTATTCAGTCGATCGAACCGACTGCAGTGAAATGTCACTCCTGACTTTGAATCAATATATCTCAGTTCATAAATAAGGTAGACACATGGATCTTGAAAATTTAAAAAGCTTATTAAATTATACGTCTGATGATCTGATTTTTGAAACAGGTTTTGTTATCGAATAAGCTAGCAAAAAAAATTATATAGTTTTTCGCTTTTTGTGCAGTCTGCTCAACTTTTGGTCAAAACTAAGAAAGTTACAATGAAAACTTGAAACTTATACCGTGTAATCTTAAACATATAAGCATTAACTTAAGCCCAGAAACTCTAAAAGAATTCAGTAAGTTTTGAGAAATCCTTGAAAATGGCCGAGTATATTTTTTAATTGTCTTTCGCTTGATCACCGCTTTCTTGTATCACGTTGCTTCCCTCCTTTCTTAGTTTAGGGCCGAATAGGCAACAACTCAAGCAGTTACCCTTGTACAGCAGGCGCACCTTGTACAGTTTAACCTCTTGCTCGAGGGTACCCGCTTGTGATCTTGTTCACTTGACCCTGAACTAAGAAAGGAGGGAAGCAGCGTGAGCCACGAAAGTGGCGATCAAGCCAAAGACTATTAAAAAATGTACTCGGTCATTTTCAAGGATTTTTTAAGAACTACTGAATTTGTTTTAGAGTTTCTAGGCTTATGTTAATGCTTATATGTTTAAGATTACACGGTATAAGTATCAATTTTTTATTGTAACTTTTATAGTTTTGACCAAAAGATGAACACACTGCACAAAAATCGAAAAATTACAGAATTTTTTTGCTTGCTTATTTAATAACAAAGCCTGTTTGAAAAATCAGAAAATTTTAATGAACCGATAATCAGACGTAAAATTTAATAAGCTTTTTAAATTTTCAAGACCCATGGTTCTATCTTATTTATCAACTGAGATTTCTTGATTCAAAGTCATGAGTGATTTTTCACTGCAGTCGGTTCGATCGCAATGACAATTTCCGACGGTAGTGTGCTTTAATTTATGCTCCGGCAACAAACACAAAAAGTGCATAAAAAGCTTTTGATTTCACAAAAACTAAAAAATAAAGTATTTTTAAACAAGTTTTCTGTGAAAGAATGATTTCAAAATGTCATAACTTCGAAACTTGTTGAGGCAAAGCATTCGATTTTTTTTAACTTGAAGAAAATTTTATAGACTATTACTTTTCTTTAGATGCTAAGTAGATTACATGCAATGGAAGAAAGTAATTTACAAAAAACAAAATTTAACACAGTTTTTTATCGATTTTTCATCAATTTCTATGTGTTTCAGTTATCGTAGAAAATTAATCATCTAGGGCATTTGTTCTGATGTCATCTAAAATTAATTAAGCCAATAAAATGTTAGTTTTTATTTATTTTATTAAAAATATCATGATTCACATTTAAAAAAAAATTAAAAATAAGTTTTCTTAAAAATACCGCTAACGATTTTTTCTTTTTGTGCTCAAAGTGACAAAATTCAGGCATCTCAGAAATAAAATAAGACAAAGAACAGAGATGCCAGCTACTTTGGGTTGAACTTGATTCAGACCCAGCGTGAGAGGCCTTCTTTACGTGTATAAATAAATATTTTTTTAAATTTTGAATAAAAGAAACAATATTTTCGAACAAACAAACGGTTATGTAAAGAGTCAAACAAATAAAATGTGAATGTGTTAATGATATCCAGAGAAAATATATATTAAATGATAGTGAAACAGATATTGTTAAAGAATGTTTGTTAAGACTACTGAATAGAGTGAATTTAATATCTACTTAGAAAATGTCAGCTTTATTATTAAGCTTTCGGGATGAATGGTATTATTGTAAATTTTAAAGTTAAAACTTCTTTATCTAGAATTTAAAAATAGTTTTAAAAAATAAAGAATGTGAATTAAATTATTTATTTAAGGAAAAAAAATATTTGAACAAGATTAAAAAAAAATATATTTTTATAAGACTTGATTGGTTATCTTAATTCTGAATCATACTCATCTATTAAAACATTCTTGCGTGTTGCATATATCTTTGTTAGTTACTTATGAATGTTCTTACATAATGTCAATGAAAATTTTCCTTTATTAATGATTGCTCTGCCAAATAACGTTCCAGAAAATTCATACAATCCAAATAAATACTTTTCAGGAAAACTTTGAGTATATTTCACCTGAAATCAAAAATATTGTTTTAAACATACACTATAATCGATTGATTATATTAACTGTTACATTCCGGTAGATTACATAGGACCACAAAGGGAACTGAAGGTGGACATGATCCAGGTCTAGGTGACCTTTATGTTTTTGGAGTCGCTGATTATGATCCCGGTGTCCTTATGACGTCATCACACGCACGTGATGGCGTTATCAAGGTCAAATCAAGGTCAAATACCTTAATTCGAAATATTAATTTTTTTTACCCCGGATTCAGAAAGAGCGGGAAATTTTACGTCCGAATACGTTTTGACCTTTTTTATGTACTAACCTTTCAAGGTCAATTAAAGGTCATGAAGAGGCCAAATTCTTATTTTACTCTCTCTGCAGGAATAATAGCTAGGAATAAGCTTTAAATCAAATGATTCTTTTGTTTTTGGGGTCGCTGATTACGATTCTGGTGTCCTTATAACGTCATCACCTCAGCATCGAGGTAAAATCAAGGTTAAATACAGGCGAATCTCTATCGGGTGCACAACTCGGGTGTGGGATGCATTGGATGGAATGGTAAACATTCAGGACCGTATCAACAACTTAAATGCGCCCAACTTTAAAATTCGTAAAGAATAAAAGTTAACTGCACTATCGACAGTACTGGATTTGACGGTAACAGGGTTTTATTCCCCTTGCCTCGCGCCACACCTTAACTGTTAGCCGAACTAAACAGTGCATTCGATAGAAGTGCACCCGATAGAGATTCGCCTGTACTTTAATTCTAAATATTAAATATTTTTAAATTCCGGATTCAGAAAGAGCGGGAAATTTTACGTCCGAATACGTTTTTATCCTTTTTATGAACTTATCTTTTAAGGTCAATTAAAGGTCATAAAAGGTTAAATTCTTATTTTACTCTTTCTGCAGGAATTATAGCTAGGAATAGGTTTTAAAACATTTGTTCCTTATGTTTGTGGGGTCGCTGATTATAATTTTTTTGTCCTTAGGACGTCATCACGTCAGCATGAAGGTCAAATCAAGGTCAAATTCCTTAATTTAAAAAATATACTTTTTTACTTTGGATTTATAAATATAAACAAATAAGCAATTAATTTAAAGTATGATAATGCAATACTAGCATTGATGCCACCTTATTGGTGTTTGAGACGAATTTTTTGATAGTTTATTTGAGTCCCCTGGAATTGCTTACTCGGAGATTCTATTATCGCTGATTACGAAACTAAAATTAGTTTTTAAAAATTGAAAATCACGGATTTAGTGTATTGGAAGAAGAAAAAACATTGGATTCTATTTAAAAGGTTTTAATCAGTCGTTTTTGAGGTCGCTAATTAAGAATGCGAAGTCAAATTTTAAAAAATTTAAAATGGTGTATCTAAGATGTCAGAACTGTTCAAAACACAACATTTAAAAACTGCAACATATACATACTTTTTTCTCATGATCAGTATAATGCTTACTTGTTTTATTGTAATATGATAGTAAGCTTTCTATTCTTTACTATCCTTTACTTTATGGTAGCTTACAGTCAACTTAGTGTAAGTACGAAGGGTAATGTTTCAAAGAGGTTAGATTATAAATTTTTTTACGATTTAGTGGAATCTTACGAACTGTTTTGAAGCAATGAAAATTTGTATCTGATTGTCAGATTTTTTTAACGAATGTTTACTAGCGTATGGAGCCTAGTACCTTGGGTGTAAGACAAAGTAGATTTTTTTGGGTATTGACTCAAGAGTTGTAGAAAAGCTAATTGTAAGAATATTCGTATTCCCGATGCGATTTGAAGACTTACGTATATCGTGTCCTTTTGTTTGCCAAAGATCATCGGATGGATTTTCTTTTGTGTTGATTTGACGTATCTCTTTATAAAGAACAGCAATAGTCTGCCATCATATTCAAATACCAAACACCTTGATACCTACTATTAAATTCTTCCACATCTTGGTGAAATCTCTCACCCTGCTCTTCACTGAAGTCCCCTAGATTTTCAGGAAAGTAATCAAGGTGGTAATGAAGGAAATGAATCTTTAAATTCATTAAACATTTCATCTTTTTGTAATTCTTTAGTAGTCTGTCGACAATCTCCTTATACTCAGGGTCTTTGTTATTTCCTAGAAATTTCTGTTGAATTCCTTTAAAACTACTCCAAGCTGCTTTCTCATCACTGGTCATTCTCATTTCGAATTCTTCATCCTTCATCAGTTCCCTTATTTGGGAGTCATCGAAAACTCCTTCACTGATTTTTGCTTCAGAAATTTTAGGAAATTTCTCAAATAAGTACAGAAAGGCATCGCTCTCCGATACCTTCATTGCTTTGA
>WNHD01003701.1:0-12299 GCA_011057455.1 Ganaspis sp. Gsp50
TCTGAATTTCATTCAAACTCTCGCCCTACAAAATTAGCGTTTATCAAACCTTATTTTTTTATAAAAATAGATAGATTTTGAGTTGCTCTTGAATTCCCAGAAATCAAAAATTATTTTCTTTAATTACTTTTTTTATTATAACGTTTCAAAGGTAGACGTACTCAGCGCATCAAATTCTCTGTATTCTCTTTAACTGGCTGTCCTGTGCAATTGAGAAAAGTGGGGATAGGGACCTTTTCTCGTGCGGCGTCACATATATGCAATTTCACGGGATGAAATTACATTTTTATTTTAGGACTTTGAAAGATACTATTTTTCTATAGAAAAATAATAAAATACTAAGACAATGTGTAATAAGGAAATTGTATTTTTCAACTGAATAAAAAAATTTAATTACTAAAATGATTAAAAAAGATGAATGGAAATTAATAATGCCATAGAATACAATTTAAAAATAAATATCTCAAATTGAAAAGAATTTTCTAAATTCTATAATACAGAATAATGATTACAATATTATTTGATTATAATATTCCGTAATCAAAAATTGAGTTGCCTATATTCATTTCCGAATTATTAAAAAACTTTCAAAACTCCATAAATCATGAATAGAATTTATAATTAGCCAGACAAGCCAATAATTAAATGTCCAAATTAACTTTTTTTAGTTTCAGTAAATCAGAAAAAACGACACGATTTTTTTTAAACATAAAAGTCAATACCATCTTATTTAAATGATAAAGCACATATAGAAAATAAATGGATGCATTTTTTTCACACTCTGATTTATTTGTCTATATTTACAAAAACTGAAAATCAATCCAAAAGACCTGTATTCTGAATTTATGATGATATAATTATGGGCTTTTACAACATAATATTTACTGTTAATAAAAACTTCACTAATTAGAAAAATTCAAGAGCAATATATTAGCATACACGAGTCGCATCCATTGACCTATTTACAAGCCCCACAGAATAAGGAAGTGATGATATATTGATTTTTAGGAAAAAAAACCTTGTTTACAAGAACCAACTTTTTCGATTATGAGGCCATAATCGTTAATGTAATAAAAACTCCCGCTTTTGTTTTATGTATTCTCTTCATTTCCTTCACGATTCATTTATTTTGATGTTTTATCTAAATAAGATAAAGACCTAAAAACGATATTTCTGGCAAGATTATTCGATTATAACTCTAATAGAACCGATTTTTATCAGTCTGAAAACTTTGTATGAGAAATATAATAAATTCTTGTTGAATTGACGTTAATTAAAATATAATAATTAAAATGTATTAATTAAAATATATTAATAAATATTCGTCAAGATGATTCTATCAGTCAGCAGTTGATTAAAGAAATATTAATAAATATTAATAAATCAATCTGATTTTGAGATTTTACCACAGAAAATACAAAAACAAATTTTTATAAAAAATAAAAAAAGATAAAATAATTTTTGTATTTTTTTATTACAAAGTTTTAATAAATGAAGGTTAAATTTTATTTAAGAGGTGTAAAGTAAAAAAAATATTAAACAATGCTTCCCTATGAGGAAGCAAAATGAATAGGTATTTAAAAAATGGGGCCAAGTTTGATGCTTCGAAGAAATGAAAAAATTCGAAGAAATGAAACAATATGAGAAAAGTATCATTGTTTTGATTACATTTTATGAAAATTATGAATCTCTGAAGGCAAAATTGAATTTTTATGCATTTTTGAAAATCTTGTTGGTTATGACTCCCAAGCCCTTAATTTGAGGCCATCAAAATGGTCCAGAAACAAGCAACATTGAGTTTTGATACTCAAGGGCCTATTGTTTAAAACACTGCAATTCTTGTGGGAATAAAACTTTCCTTTCGTCCAACCCTATAACGTTACTTACATGAGTCACTATCGCTTTTACCCCATCATCTCGAGAACAAGGAAGACGAACAAAAGAAGACTTTTCTCAACTTTGCTGAAAGTTTCCGCAATCGTTACAGATATAATTTAACCTTCCAAACACGATAAAAACACTTTTTATCTATTCCCCGAAAAAAAGTAGATTAATCATTCCAGAATTAATGCTCTAAAAACATCCTAAAGCACTAAAAATGGCTAAATATATTTATTATGTTATTCTTTCAAATTTTATCTTTTCACTCCACTGAAGGTTAATAAAAAAAATTATCTTTCCATTTCACCAAAGTTCATTAAAAAAATATATTTTTATTTCACTAAGCAAAAAGTAATTTTTCTATTCATTGCTTATTTATTTACAATTTTATTCTAAATTTTATTTTATTATAATTTATTTATTTTATTAAAAACTAATTTTACTTTAATTAACATTTCTTCTTTTTTTCTTCTTTTTGCTTGGATCAAAGAAAACTTCAACAACAATAATTGATACAAATAAAATTGAGAATATTTTTAATTCCTCACTTTTTCCAAGCCGCTAATAAAATTTGAGACGATTCAATCAGACTTTTTAGTGATTCCATTGACTAAATTTCCGAATAATTAAAGGCGAGATTAGCTCTTTTTAGAACTGTGAAAAAAACGTGAATTTTAACACATCGCGTGTTTTGTAAGCGAAAAAGGACTAACTTTTTTTTTTAGAAAAACTCGAAAGCGTCTTCAGAGTACGTCATGGTCCCTCCACATGTAATTCAACTAATAGGCATGAAATTAGAGAATAGACTAGACTATTACTTCTCGATTCACCTCTGAAATGTATGAACTTTAATTTAATTGTACCACACGGGAGACCAAATGGTCAGATTTATCGAGCATAACGTGAAAAAATCCCGATCAAGGAGGTGTGATCGTGTCATAAATTAATCCTTAATCAGCAAATTATTTTAAATAACCAGAATGTATAATGCTATACAATGAATATGAATAATTGTAAGTTTTTGAGCACGTTATTTTTAACTTTTTATTCAATATTTCAAATCGTTTTTTCAATATTTCAACTCGGTTTTTTAGTTATATTGATAAAAAGTAAAAAATCTTATATCAACTTTGTTGAGAATATATCAGGCATTCCACGAAATATTTTCATTTGAATTTTTTTTATTGAAACAATTTTGTTCAAATTCTGTATGGAAAATAAAGGATCATGTGTTTTTTTATTTCCTTATTTGACAAAAATTATGGAAGTTATGATTTTTTGAAATTTAGCATCTTTAGAAGTAGATGATTTTTGAAAAGCACTTTTCTGTTGTAAGTAGTTCTTTATTTTTTATATGGAATAAGAAAAAAATTGTTTCAATGAAAAGAAGGCAAATGAAAATATTCTGTGGAATACCCCATATAATAAAGAAGTACTACACATATAGTAGAGAATACTATTCAAATGGTATTCAGCACTATTTACTAATATTGGGAAATTATTCTACTAATTGATTAATATGTAAAGAGTACTAACAAAATAGTAACGGATACCAGCAACATAGTAACGAGTACCAACAACATAGTAACGAGTACCAACAACATAGTAACGAGTACCAACAACATATAGTTACGAGTACCAACAAAATAGTAACAAGCACTAACATAGTAACGAGTACCAACAAAATATAGTTACGAGTACCAATAACATAGTAACTAATACTAAAAATACAGTAACGAGTACCAATAACATAGTAATGAATACCAAAAACATAGTAACAAGTACCAACAACATAGTAACGAGTACCAACAACACAGTAAAAAGTACCAACAAAATAGTAACAATCACTAATATAGTAACGAGTACCAACAACATAGTAACGAGTACCAACAAAACATAGTAACGAATACCAAAAACATAGTAACAAGCACTAACAGCGTAGTAACGAGTACCAACAACATAGTAACGAGTACCAACAAAACATAGTAACGAATACCAAAAACATAGTAACAAGCACTAACAACGTAGTAACGAGTACCAACACAACATAGTAACAAGCACTAACAACATAGTAACGAGTACCAACACATATTAACAAGCACTAACGACATAGTATAAAGAGTACCAACAACATAATAACGAGTACCAACAAAATATAGTTATTAGTACCAAAAACATAGTAACAATCACTAACATAGTAACGAGTACCAACAACGTAGTAACGAGTACCAACAACATAGTAACAAGCACTAACGACATAGTATAAAGAGTACCAACAATATATAGTAACGAGTACAAGCCTCCAGTAAAAAATACCACCCAAACACTGGCCATTACCTTCTGCTACTTTTTATACGATTCTAGCAACTCAAAATAATTAACGGCGATTTAAATACAACAGATAATGAAAATAAAAATGCAGAGTGCATTAAAACCAAATTTGATTACTTTAGCAGACGATTTAATGGTGCCTATTTTTCATTTCATTGTGGGAGTTTATTCTGGGAGTTAATAATAACGTTAGGCTATTAATTTATGATCGAGAACGATAAATTAATTACAGTGTGTCCCTTGCTACTTTGGACTAAGAGGAGTCGGAAAAAAAAGAAATCTGGGCGTGCGGCCCTGAAACGTCCTGTATATATATGTATGGGCTGAAGATTGCAGGAGTGGCATGACTTCAGCAACGAGAAAAGACGAGAGCATAGTTGTTATAGATGCCCCGGGCAAGGGACGCCATATTTTAATACTTACTTAAACGGCACACCCAGAAGATATTTATTTTGTTACTGAGAAAATTGATACCATGGCTATCACTCAGCCGTGAAGGGTCTCATGACATGCTACATTTTTAATTCGTCAATCCTTTATTTCATGCAAAGGCTACTTCGATTTACTTAAACACGCCTTTTTCATATACTGTAACAGTAAAAAGAATGCAACACATGTGTATAACAATAAAACTTGAACTTTCATCCTGTAGAATTATTAAAAATAGCTTTTAAATTCGAGACAAATATATACATAAGAAAACAAATTCTCTTGCTTGCAATATTCTATTTTCAAAGTATTGTAATTTGTTTCTTCAGAGCAACTGATGCAAGAAATTTTAATAAAAGCTCTTTCATTTAATTTTCAATAACTGGCCTCTACTTGACAAAGCTTTGTAAATTTTAGAATAATTTTCAAAGAAATATCGAGTAATAAAAGTTGTTTAATAAGGTAAAATGTAATATATTAAATATAAATTACATAATAGCCAAAATAAGTTCAATTTGTAAAAAACTGAATGAAAACTAAGCAAATATATTCTTGTTGCAACTCAACAACAATTTAGTATTGAGAAAAAACGAAATATATTATGCTACAGGCAACAGTTCAATAAGCAATACCAAACAAAATAATTTGTACTATTAACCACGTAAAGGTTTGATAGAAGGATTAATTTGTTTTAATTTACTATGCAATTGGTTAACTTTACTAGTAGTGCTTTGGATAAAAAACCAACGCAGACGGTTGATTTTACTGAAAAAAATGTCTGGTTATCTTGACCAGAAAATAATGTTAAATATGCCCTTACTATTTCCTCTGGTTAAATTAACTACAGAATTTTGGTTGTCTTAACGAAAAATCTTGTTAACTTAACCAAAATTCTAGTTAATTTAACCAGAAGAAATAGTAAGGGCATATTAAACATTCTACTGCTTTTTTTATATAGTTAAATTAATCAGAGTTTCGGTTATTGTATAACTAAGAAGTAGCCAGACTAACTTAAACAGAAATCTGGTTATTTTAATTATATATGAAATTCTAGTTTTCAATATAAAAATTGTATATAAAAGAATTTTGATTGAATTGGTTATTTTAATGGATTGAAATGAAAATAATCCTTTTTTTCCTTTGCCTTTTCCAAATTTGGACAAAAAGAAAATTACACTTGTCTTTTCCAAATTTGGACAAAAAGAAAATTACACGTCTTTTCCAAATTTGGACAGAAAGATAATTCCAAACTATACTTTGGGATGTGGAATTACTAAAAATAAGTTCAAGAGAATAATCTAAAAAAAGCTTTAGTCATGCAGATATAAAGATGCATCTAAACTACTGCTGCATAGAATATTTTTATCAGAATCGAAAGTTTCATCTTTCAGATTAGAGGGACGAGAATTGCGGACTATCTAGTTATTGGAGTAGTTTAATCTCGATAGAAGAATAATGTCTCAAACAATGAAGCACTTTTTTAGCCAAACAAGAACACCTGCAAGATAAGTTAATATTAGAATAATTAAAATAAATGTAATCATGAGCTTCCTTGATAAGGTGTCTAAAAATTTATAATACTTGCGGAAGATAATTCAAAGTATTCAGAGATTGCTATTCATAGCTATAATTATGCTAGATTTACTTTTAACGATTATAGAGAATTTTCAATTGATTAAATTAAATCTCTTTGTAAATCAGTTTTTAGTTTTACAAAAAGAAATTTGAAAGAAATGTCATATAATTGTTACTTTTATTTTTAAAAAAAATTTTATTTAATTAATTGAACATATCTATCACTCCGAGTCAAAGGTTCAATTAATTAATTTGAGGAATGATAAATTCTATTTTACATTTATTTCTTTTATTTATTTAAAAAGACAGAATATAGTTTCAAGATTTTAATAAACAAAAAAATGCAATTAGCAGAAGTTTTAGCCCTTCATTCTAAAAACGGTATTTACAAACACTGTCATTAAATAGAAAAAACAAAATGATTTAGCAGAAAATAAAGAACAAGCAAAAGAAAAAAGGAACAAAAACTAGTTCTAGTCAATCAATCAAGAAGCTAATTTTACTAATTTCATCTTCCTTCACTATTTTTTGTTCCCGAAATAAATGTACTTTTTATACCGACTTGATGAAGTTTCCCGATAATTTAATTCGAAAAGTTTTTCGGATCCTAATTTCTATTTATAAGTGCATTAATTTGCTGATGTTGGTCTGATAAATATGAAATGGGTATAAGTTACTTAAAAATTGAAAGAGTTGTGAAAAGATCTTGTTAGGGCACGAGTTTGATGATAGAAGGCAGTCAGCCTAACAAAAGAGTAGGTACTTTTCTCGTAATGGGAATGATCGCTGGCAAGTGGCCAGAAGTTCCTCTTGAGGTAAAAATGACGAAAACTTTACGACCCAAAGCCTTCATTAAAATCTGGGCTTGTTCCCACTGTCAAAACCTACTAGACTTCTTTCACTTGTTATAAGGAAATTATAGCTTTTCGAATCAGTCCCATATGGCAGCTGTGTCAGTAAATAATCAGAAAAAACCAAAGCGCCGCGGGTCCCACTATTGGCCAAATGGAAGTTGATTTTTTTCATGGTCCACATTCGGTCGCAGCAGTCTCAGACATAATAAAATACCTGTAATAAAGAACCGACGATTAAATTGAATTCCTCAAAACTCGGCCCAATTCTCAGTTTTTAATTAACAAGGGTAAATTGTTTGTCAGTAAAAGAGACAAACCAATAGTCGATACCTGCGTGAGATATTCAAGTATTTTGCTGTCTTGTAAAAATTAAATGTGTTGTGAATTTTGCTGTGTAACATTGTAAACAATTTTTGGAAAATTTTGTCTTCACCAAAAGTTTTAGAAAACACACTTGTTTTATTTCTTTCATATTTATTTCACATTTATTTCACATTTATTTCACATTTATTTCACATTTATTTCACAATTATTTCATACTATTGTTTCATTTTCCTTTTGTTGAACGAATGACTCAGAATTTGAGAAAAATATTGCCATCACATTAAGTATTCGTTAAAATTGTGTAAATAAAAAAGTTAGAAAATGGAAAGTTCAATCGTTAAAAACTGGAATAGAAAGGGACACTATTGTTCTATGTGCAATTTTTAGTTGCACTTTTTTGCGGAATAATATAGCGCAATATTTCTTTCACTTTTTCCACTATAGAGTCGTTCTAGTTGCAGAGACATCTCATAGACGTCTGAGAGGAATTTGGAAACCCTAGGGAAGACTCGAACCACCTCGTGTCCGTTTCTTGGAAATTGTTTTACCTTTCGATCAGAGCCTCAGGGAAGAGCTTCAGGAATTCAATAATATATCATGGAGCAAATTTGACGAAACATGGATATCAAGAAACGTGATAGATTGATTGATCCTTTAGCCCCCTCAATTAATAATTAAGAATGATGGTTTGTTTGAACAATTGTTAAGTTTAGTTATTTCTTAGAATTCGTTTATATAGGTTTATTCGTTTATATAGATCCTTTACTAGGAAAACAGTTTTATTCGGATAAGAAAACATTATTGGTTGATAATGCTAGCAACTATGTTTTTGTAACAGAAAGTTGTATTGTTGATAAATTATTTTTTATGAGACAACTATATTTTTACACTTGGATATTTTTTAAACGCTTTGTTGGTGCTGTCAAAACTTTTTTGGTGTAATTGAAACCTTCTTGCAGAATTAAAACTTTCTTGGCAGAATTTAAACTTTTTTGGTTGAATTAACATATTGTTGGCGGAATTAAAACTTTCTTGGAGGAATTAAAACTACAAAATGTTTTGTTATCAATCGATTCTCTTTATAACAAATTTCGTTATCAATTTGTTTTGTTGTTGCGTACATAACAAACTGTTTATTCAGTATTCCCAAATCAATTTGTACCTACTAATGAATCTATAGCACTAATCTATATACATAGTATATTATGAAGCCATTCGTATCTGTAATATGTATGGATGAGAGCACTAGATAATATATAGAAACAAGTAAATATGTATATCCAGACATAGAAGCAAGCATTAACGAAAATTTGAACCTGTGACGTATAAAACATCTCTGCCGAAAATACTCTTCGATTAAATCCGAATGAAATTAGGTATAGGAATGGAATTAGGCAAGTTTACCTTCGACAAATTACAGTAAGTTTCGAATTAGCGAAAATGAGAAATTCAAAGCTTGCACACTGACAGAATTTCCTTGAAAGTTGGTCCCGAATGCTTGATTTGGGGATTTGATTGAGCTGAAGACACGGTAATTTAATTTAATTAAAATTAGTTGTAAAACGTGGCGCTTATAGCTTGTTCTATTGCAATAGAAAAACAAAAAGAGCACAGAGAGTCTGACTCGAAATTTAAATTAAAACTTCAAAGCAAACTCGACTTCCGCCATGCTCTTTTCGTGCTCAATCTCAATTTCTGGTCGTCTTGTTTCAAGATCAAGCAGAATTAGTATCAAAAGTCAGTCGCTCTTTCGCCGCTAACGGAAGCACCTGTCTCTTTCTTGGATGGGCGATAGCCCCTAAATCTAACATACAATCAAGTTTATGGTGGAAAGTAGAGGGAGGCTAAAGTACGATAAAGAGAGAATGCTCGAACCGGGTTATTACAAGCCTTGTTAGGAAGAAAAGGGGCAGGTGCTTCGTTTAATTTTCGACAATTAAAGTGCTCGATCTTGTTGGTCTCCTTTCAAAACGTCCGCAGGATATCGACTCAAGGATGTTACTGATCCTTTTCGGCACACGCCAGATTAAGAATCGCTGCCAAACGATTCCTAACGACTGTTAACCAAAACCTAACATTATTTCTGATTGCTCCCAATATTTAGCGCTTTTACGCAAAAAATTCCTTTTTGTATTTTTCTCTTAAAACCATCAACTATCAGAGCTGTCAATATCAAATTTCTGATAAGGTATGTTAAAAATTAATTTTAGACAAAATTTCTCCATGTAGAAATCTTTTCCATATTTTAAGAGCTTTATTTCAAAGATCTTAATCTTCTTCAATCTTAAAAAATCTTTCTTTCAAAGATCTTAAAATCACTAAGAAATCAGAAATTTTTCATTTTTTTCAAGCCCATAAATTTTGGATGCATCGTGGTATGTTTCTAATGAAGTGGTTCATCGTGATCTAAATATAAAAACAGTGCAAAGTGAAATAAAATGTTTTAGTGGCAAATATGAAGAAATTTTAAAAAAGCATTTGAATACTATAGTATTTGAAGATTTTCTTTTTTTTTGTAGCAAGAGCTCTTGCTAGAAATTTATTAGTAACTCGAAAACAAACTAGGAGATTAAAGAGATTCCAACCTTTGAATCTGTCAAACAGGTTTTAGGGAACAATTTAGTTTCACACATTTTTACTGTTCTACTTTTATTGTATTGTTTAACATATATAAGTTACACTGTAAAAACAAGTGTCTCAATTTAAGATGTTTTGTCCCCATTTTTGAAACGTTTGAAAATTTTTGAAAGTAAAAAAATACGTCAAATGCTTCAAAAGTGAGGACAAAACATCTTAAATTGAGACATTTGTTTTTACAATATACGGATTAGCAAACCTCTATTGGGCGGTTATGCAACTGTTATTGATTTATTACCTGATTTACTTATTATTCATTTGAATAGATTGTAAATATAATTGAAAAAAAAATAAAAAAAATGGAATCTAAATAATTAGGTAGGTGATTTTATTTTTACAATCTTGTGATACATTCCTTTTCAAAAAAGATGGTGTTTAAAATTCCGTTCGCAAGTGGATGCTTATTAAAATGAGTCTTTTTTAGATTACATGATCAAACATTTACATTAAACCCCTGGCCATAAAATGCCAACTTTGTTATATTTACTTAACAATTTCCAGAAACTGTAAATCGTCTCTTCCCTAAAACATTTTCCATGATGAGAAGAGTATAATGTCTATAATTCAGCTTTACATGCTGAATTCTTGAAAACTGAGTATACATAAACATAATGTAAAGGTTGATTGAAAATCTCTATCATTATCCGAGTAAAATGAATGCTTAATTTGCCAGCTTTCTCAATGTAATTTCAGGACGGGAATTATTAGAAAGTTTAGAAAAACATTAGTGTTTCACGGTGGAAGCTAATAAGTGGTACATAGCTCCTTTCGGAAGCCTCGAAGACAGATTTCGACGTTATGCAGCTGCATGTGTTTTCACAGCAACTTTCTCAAACTTGGGGAAAATTTTCAAGAATCGGCTGAAATTACATTACAAAAGAAAACACACAAAGAAAACCGTATAGTCCGCTATCATTTCGGCAGAATTTAAGGTGTGATCAAAAGAAGAACACAAAAGTGGAAATTCAGCATAGCCTGAAAACTTTAAAAGTCCGTTAATTTTTTGATTAAAAATCTATCTCTTTTTTTCAGAAAGTAAAGAACTGAAATTCTGTTAATTTATGGCAGGTCTTCAGTTAACATTGAAAACTGAGTACGTTTTGTAGCAATAAGTCCTTCTGACTTTAATTTCAAAAAGTCTAAATTCCCTTCTTTCAACAAACTTCGGAAAACTGGATCATCTAAATTTGTACCTTCCAATAGGTAACTTTTTTAATTATCCTTTTCTTCCTTTTCTTATAAGCACTCTTTCTTTCCACTGTTTCGTCTACGTTATCTTCTTTTTTATCTTCCTTCAGGTCCTCTTTCTTATTTTTTTATCCTTCACTTTTTCCTCCTCCTCCTTGTTTCTATTTTCTTTCATGACCTTATATTCTGTCTTCTTTCATGGCCTTATATTCTGTCTTCTTTCATTAGTCACTTCTGTTGGTCCTGGTCTAATGCGAGAGTACACTCTGCTCAAGTCAACCATTCTTCGAGTTTTCCTCAAATACTGCTTCTGTCTTGAAGTCATATTCTCCGTATACTCCATATACTTTATTCGATTCTACTTTCTTTGTTGTCTATTTTTTCAATTATTCATTTTTCGCTTCCTCCTTCTTCAGTTTTCTTTCAGATCTTGTTCAGCTCTCGAACATGAAGGCTGTGTATTGCAAGATTGCACTTTCAGAGGCTTCTTGCCCAACAGCAGTCGCATGATTCTTGCTTTAGCGTGAGTTTTAATATTGGTAGACCAGTCTCTTTCCATTACAGCAGCCATTTACTTAATAAGATCTTTCCTGTGTCAATAATCATAGAGGGGTTTTTTTTGCCTCTCAATTGCGAGTATTCTTGAAATAATATATCTTATTGTTGATAATTAATTTACCTATGGCCTCTCTCCTTTCAAAGTATTGTGCGAGTTTCTCAAACTTTGATTCTTCCTCAGATCACTTTTCCAGTAACCATGGATTGTCTTGGTTTTTAATGCAGCTGTCAGCAAAATAGGACACTTCAATTAAGAGCGATGACACAACTTTGACATCTTCTGGAATTTTCACAGTCATCTTTTCATTTTTACACAATTTTAAGAAACTAGTCTTTATAACGAATTCAGATTCTTTAATTTTATTGTCATTAATTACAACTGCCTGGTCAATATATTGTTCTGTGAATACGTCTTTTTTTCTGGGTTAAACTAAAGAACAGCGACCGCTCTCTGAAGTTGCTCACTTATAATACTGTATATAGAGAGAAATGTAGAAGCAGGCATGCAACCTAAAGAAAAAA
>WNHD01003702.1:0-12298 GCA_011057455.1 Ganaspis sp. Gsp50
AAAAAAATTTATTTATTACATACAATTTTGGCTCTCAACAAGGAAAGTTATTAATTTTGTGCAATTTTAATAAAATATCAATAAAAATCTTGTATTAAACTGGTGAAAAATGAAAATTTTGCTTTTGTATTAAATTTAAACATTAATAAAAAATTAACAAAATTTTTTTTTCTAAAATCGGCAACCTTACAATTTTCACAAATTTATTTAGTTTCAATTTAAAAAAAAGAAAGTTAAATTTGGTTAAAAATTACGATCTGTAGACATTTTTGAACAGTAAATTGCAGTTTTATCCCACTGTGCGCTGGGTCCAGGACAAAGCGTATTATTACGGCTGCGCCTAAGCTCTTTTTCCATGCCGGAATCCAGGACATTATCATATGGCTCTGAATGCACTATTACGTCATGGATCCGCCGAGGACCGGAGTCCTCCGTAGATCCAGGACACAAAGCATCTTCATCTGTGACACTTCGAAAAAGTCCAAGGATTCCTCACTGTTCCCTAGTTGCGCCTGAGCGCCTCTTCGTGGTTTGCAGCTTCCAGAACCTTCCGGAAGACTGCGCACTTGCCTGAGCCCGAAACATGGTCACAGGCCACTCCCTCCTTTTTGCTGCACAAGAAGCATCGAGTTTTGTTTTCACAACTGGCAACGGTGTGGCCAGTTTCACCACATTTAAAGCACGCGGTGGATCTGTTCACACCGCTGCATTGTACTGCCTTGTGCCCGAATCTCAGGCACTGGTGACATCTGATCACCGTAACGCGTTTCCTTACACAGCAACTAAGGAAGCCGACCTTGACATGCCCAAGGCGCTCCAAAATTGCCGCTTCTCGGCGAGTCGCAGTGGCCAATGCCAACTTCTGGTCTCGTTTGTTCGCTTTCAACAGCCGTACCGTTCTGTTTGCTCTCGAAGTTAAGAGTACCCGCTCTAGAGCCACAACCACCTCCTCTTCTTCGGTAAGACTGTCCAAGTCCCGGATTTCCAGTGTAACTCTATGGTCGTTTCGGGACTGGACGGTCGCCATTTCGCCTACTGTTTTTGCCACCTTCGCAGCCAAAAGCTCCTGTTTTGAGCCTCCTACCAATGTTAGAAGGAGGTCTCCTTTTTGCGTGGGTCTCACCCCCACCACCTCTGACTCGCACTGCTCAGGCTTTACTTCTTTTCTAAGTTTGCTGAGGACAGACGCATATGTCTGACCCTCAGCAACTTTTATTCGCATTGTTTTTTATTTCTCTCTCTTCTTTTTCACCCTGGCACTTGGCGTCGTGGTGGGATCCGGCGCTTTCGGCTGGGATACCATCGTCTTTTTCTTTGGAACGTTTGCTTTTTCAGCAAAAGTTGGCTCTCTTTTTTGGACCTTTTTAACCTGCACAGTTGCTGGCGGGCTGTCCTCTTTTTTTCGTTTGTGGCATTCGACAACCACCTTTCTTATCTGGAGTTGCTTTTAACTTATTTACTTGTTTATTATTTTTGTCCATTTTAAATTATAAATTTAAGACTTTATAGGTTTTGCAGACCTCAGCAGAAATTTCTTTGATAATTAGTACGTGCACTATGGTCTGCAATCATTTATGCATGTACAAATCTAGCTGTCCCAAAATACCCCTTCTAAGGTGGAAAGGTACCTTACTCTCCTAACACTAACTGTACAGTATGGTCGGGCTACAGTTGGAGTTGTATAATAAAAAAACTAATTAAGGAAAACAATTTTTATTTTTTTGAAAATTAAAAGACAACTGAATAGCTGTCAAATAACGTAAAAAATTAATGATTAATAAAAGCTAATTTTGTAGGGCGAGAGTTCACTCAAAATCCAACAAATGCATCATGCTTAAAGGACTTCCATTGCTGCTCAATAATATTTGCCTGCCTTACAGCTCTTTCAGACAATCTTAAAAGTTTTGTACCTCTTTTTCTAATGCGATTAAAAAAGTCAGTAATAGCTCATTTTAAAGCTTATGCTCTCTACTTTTACATACATTTAGGAATAAAATTTGTTTAACTTTTTTTCAATTCCTTCATTGAGCAATAAACAAATCGATTTTTAATTTTTTCGAGTCTCACTAAAACTTGAAATGCTCTTGCATTAAATTAAATTATAATTGTTTATGTTTTAAAATAATTCATAAAATTGTTAATAACAATGTTGATTATTATTAATTGACGAATTTGAAGAAAAAATAAAAAAAAAACTCTGCCAAGTTGTAGGCTAGTGTTGATTTAGATTGTGTTTTTTTGTGTTCTTGATGAGAACACATAGCTTTCTCATAGAGGAATTAAAAATAATATCGTTTATTCATTAAATTGCTTTAAAAAATTGAAATTCTTTATACTTCATTCTTTTTAAAAAAGCAACTACTGCAATCCATTTTTGTTAATTCTCGACCAAATTATTAATAAAAATCTATATTTATGTTATCCTGAAATAACTCAAAAAGGTTTATAAATAGATCAATCGATGCGTTTTTAAAAAAAACTATCAAATAGTGAAAGAGTAAGTTTATATTAAAATATAAAAGAAAATACTGAAGAAAGTCGTATTTTTTTAGATTTTAATTTTTAAACCTTGAATAATTTAAGATAGAATAAAGCTAGAAATTTCATTAACCGATCAATCAATTCAGCGCAAACAATATAAAATATTAACATTTTAACATTTTATAAAAACACAAACAATATATGATAATAACGAATTTCTCAAAATTTGACAATTTTAAAAATTGAATAACTTTGGATAGAAGTGAGCTAGAAGGTTCATTAAACGATCAAAGGATGTGTTTTTAAAGTCAAAAAAAGATAAAATATTTACATTTTAAATTTTTATAAAAATGCAAAAAATATTTTAAAAAGCGATTTTTTCCAAATTTTAAAATGCGAAGAAAATATAGTTATAATTGATCCATCGGGTTCAAACTTATATCACATTTGGACCCCTTGCGGGACCTATAATTTGGTGGAAAAATCATTGATCTAACTTTTATAGTTTCTGAGATATTCGTCGAAACCTAGTGTGGACACACACACACACACACACACGGACATGTCGTCAAAAACATGTTTTTGAGTTCCTGAGGTCGAGAAACGTCGAGAAATGATGATAGCTCGAAATCGAATTTTTGGGTGTAAAACAGATCTTTCTCTATGAGGAAGCAATAAATAACAAATAAGTAAAAATTAAAAAAAGACGGAGTTCATGCAATCAAAAACAACAATAAAGTGCATTTGTTAATTAAGATTTGTTTAAAAAATACTTATCGTCAATTTTGATTGAGATTGTTGTTAATCGAGTAAAAATGATTTATTTAATCTATAAAATTTGAATAATTACGTGTTTAACAACTGTGACAAATAAAATGTCTATCACAATTGTTTATAATATTACTTTTGTTTATTTATAATATTAACTTTTAATGATAATTCCTTCAATACTATGAATATTTGCAATATGACTTTGTTTACTAATTACTTCTATTTTAATCAAAACAGCTTTTTTCACTTATTTGTTAACAACAAATTCAATAAATTTTTAAACAATTTAACCAAGATCAAAATAAGTTCCTATATTATTCATTTCAATTTTTAGCCACTTTCAGTTGAATAAAAGTCTTTTACACAAAACTATATTTGTTAAAAGTAAAAAATAATTTTTTTTTTAGTTTCAACAATAATTAAACAATTAAAGAAAAAATATTTCCAAAAAACAAAAATGGTAGCATTATGAAAAATTTTTTAATCTTTAAATTAAAAAAAAGAACGTTCAAAACGGATAAAAATTGTGACCTCTATCCTCATTTGTCCACGGATATATTTTTTGTCCCACTGTGCGGTGGCGCAACTGGTGGCGGCAACAGAAAGGGTGATCGGGCACCAACATCACCATCTGAAAATAATTCTCCAAGAGACGGATCTTCGTCTCAAAGTAGCGGAATTCCCCAGGACTCAAAAATTTGTCCTAAATCCTCCTGGTGAAATTCAGTCAAATCTAATTGTCCTAACAACTACAGATCCCAGTCAGCAGCTCCTGCCACCTCCATCTCCTCTCTGAGGGTAGGAGTACGCTCAGGTGGATTCACCTCTAGTAAAGGTTTATGAGACTCCTGACTTCCTCTAATTTCCGGCTCTCCAGATACCTCGAATTGGTTTGCGGCCAACTCAGGTTGGACTTCTTCCTCCACCTCTCCGGCTTCCCTCACCTCTTTATTTACAGGCTTCCTCCTTGCCAATCTGCACGCTCTCTCCTCCAAATGACGTCTGTAACCCTAGTCCCCATTACGCTCTCTATTGCGACATTCATTGACCTCGGCGTATTGAGGGCTGGTCGTCAGCTTCACCCCTCGACGGCCACAGTTCACATAATAGCAGTCCACCTTTTCCTTTTTACAGGCATTTTTCTTATGCCGAAACAAAAGTTGTGGGTTTCAGCCCACCAAACAAAACACCCTTCAAGATCTTGGGAAACGGATTCTTTGACATTGACATTGATCGATCTCTTGAACAATCTCGTCTCTCTACTTCTTCCCATGCCACAACCGGAAGAACATCCGGTAAATCTATTGTTTCTTCCACTGAAAGCGATTCCGGTGGAACCTCCGCACTGCGGGGACTCTCAAGATCCCTCTGCTCTCAAGGGATGGCTCTTCATCCCTACCCTCGTCTCTCATTGCTTCCTACGCAATCTCTCCGCTTCCTCCCTGATCGCATTTAATTGCTCCTCTCTCCTTTTTTCTCTTCACTCTGTCATCTTTTCTTCCTTTAGCCGATCTGTGCACCTATTGGACTTACTTGAGCGTAAGTGACCGGTGTCGATTTCCCTGGAGGCGGCACCGCCGTTGCAACGCCCCCACCCCCTTGTACTCGAGCCACTCCATTTTCCGCCAACGTACCAAGTACATCGGCACCTTCTTCGGCTGTTTATTCAACCCCTTTATTCTTCCCTTTATTTTTCCCCCTTCCCTTTGGACGCTTTTCCCCACCGCAGGGGACTTACCCTTTTGGGAGCCTGGAATCGGATGACGATTTATCAAAGATTGCGTTCTACCCTTTTCCTTTCCTTTCTACCCTTTTGCTGCTGCGGTGCTGCAAAAGGGACTTTCATTTTATCTCGCTACAAGGGTGCAGAGTAACATCGATCTGCCACTTTATTTTTCTCGGACCGTCTCAGCATGCTCTCGAACTCAGCGAGGATGGATACGCTTTTTGTGGCGAATAGACAACGATATTCTGGAGTCAGCCCGTCTTACGCTACCTTAATAAACTTGTGATCAGGAAGTGGATATTTCATCATCCCCCTGTTCATTTTTAATTGTAAGCTTAACAGGTATGCGGACCCCTTTTCGTTTCTCGCCTGAGTTCGCAACCTCATTTCGTCCACTAACTCCTCATCCCGCAGTACCGATGAGAATTCTCTCTTAAAGAGTCGCTCGAACGATCTCATGAAACTTATTTCATCCCTTGTCAAACGGTACCAGCGACTCGCTAGATCTCGCAGCACGCTCGGTACCAGTCTCAACACTTCGTTATCGTTTAACCTTAACCGGTCACCCCCTTAATTGGTTCCCCTTTCACTCTAATTTGATCTTGTCCAGTCTGAACCTCGCGCACGACCGATCGCGCGGCCCTTGACGACAATTCCTCTCTTTCCGGGGCATCAATAACCATTTTCCTACTTCTTCGGAAAGGCGGTAGGATCTGAGTGTCAAAGTCTCTCCAAACGTGCCCTGGAGGCATCACCGGCATCATTTTATCGAAAGAAATCTGTTCACCTTGGCCCGTACCCATTGAGAAACTCGTGCCCGAATTAGCGACCTGAGAAAGTAGACTATGTGCTTCCGAACTCAGATGTAACCTGGCCCTAACTTACCTTAACCTTCCAATGGACGGTGCCAAGGTCACTGACACCTCCCCTCCGCTCGTTCCCGACCATGAGGTACTCGTCATTTCATTCAGAAATGATGCAGGCGTCATTGTTACCACCGCCCAGACAGATCTCAAATTGCTCATTGGCGAACCACTCCCTGTCATTAATGTCGTACTCGGTCCCGGGGTCACCATTGACACCCTCGTGTTTCCCAATGACACGTTTAAACCCTCGAAGGAAACCGATACCTTAGAGACCGTGTCATGTGACGCCTCCGACACTTCCTTAGAACCTACGGGGAACCACTGACGCTACAATCCTGAGCTGTCAGTTCCTCAGTGATCTGTTCCGAGTTCATTCGCAGAATACCGTGCCATAACCCCCGCACCTGATCATTATACAGAAACTCGAGCAACCTTGCTCGATATCCCTCCATTGTCTCCACACGTTGCGCTCAATTTTCGTTAAATTCATGATTCACGCTAATTTTTTTGCCCCGCGCCCCTTTCACATACGCTTGGAAATTAAGGAACAAACCACTTTCGTAGAGGTTCTGTGGGGGCGATATTTTCTTTTGCCACCCCTCTTCCACAACATTATATTCACTTTTCTTTTTTTCACCAGCAGGAAGACGACGAAAATATAATTCAAACTGTTCGCGACAAAGCACTTTCTGAATCTGACCACAAATTAAAAAAAAATAAAAACTTTTTAATCTCGACTTCTCATCTCGCACGAAAAAAACAGAACAATCAACACTCTTTTCTGTAAAGAACTCCTCCTTAGTTTCCCGTGACACTCGGCTTCAATCCCCGTTCAAGTATTCTTACAAAAAAAGTAGAAAAACCCAAAGCATAAGATTGAATTCAAATTCTCACGTTCACGCGAGAAATTCACTTTCTAAATTGTCGCGAGAACCCGAGAGCATCCACGCTTTTCCTAACCACGTTTCTCAAACCTTACCCGGGCTAAGAAAACAAGATTGTGAATTTTAAACCGCACCAGTGTTTAATTTGCTCCTCAACACTTTAAGATTCTCACGAGTACTTTCGTTGTTTAACACTTTTCACTATTATCGGGAATCAATTCGTTATTTACACTTTGAAAATCCTCGCGAATCAATTCGTAAGTTAACACTTTCGGAATTTTCATAAAACGATTAGTTACTTTAGGACTTTCGACATTGTCGCGACTTAGTTCTTCGATTTTCTACCGGACGGCATTTTACACGAACACTCGATTCACTATCGTTTTCCCGAAAATCACGTGAGTATCACTGATGGTGTTCCGTCTTTGTTTTCCTCATTCGTTATTTGCGAGGAAAACACACTCGTGATTCTCATTTCCACACACGCTCGATTTACTTCGTGAACACATAATTATTATATGTTCTTCGTCGCTCTTGGTAAAAAAAAAAAATTCGCCACTTGAAAAGCTGAATCTATGTTTCCGTTTCAATCACTCTTTCAAACAGCTGTCGATTGTCGCACCGCGGAGAAAATTTCACCACAAGGGATGCCAGTTGTGACAAGGCAAAAATTACATAATCTTTTGTCCAACCTTGACCACTAAAACCACTTATAAACTCCACTTCAAAAGGGAAATCCTCTCCGCGACTATATCGAGGCCAATGACGTACGGAATCGACAACTGCGACCTAAAGATGAAATATACTCACAATCTCGAAGATCAAAATTCCACTCGTGCGTTGTCTCCGGAACTCGGTAAATCCTCTGCACACCATATCAAATTCACACCGGTCCTTTTAGTTCGAGGAACAAATAACGGAATATAAACCACGAAAAAAAAACAAGTACATTGTAACAGTTCGTTTATAAAACTCAAATCGTCTTCTCCTCTTTTACAAATTCTGACACAAGAGAAACTCGGCGAAACACTCACTAACTTCTGCTCGGATCAGAATCCCAAAATCAATTGATTGGCTCGTGGTCACCAATCAACCGGCAATCACTCGTCTTTCCCCTATCAACCCCTGCGCCTACTGTACTCCTTCCGGCTTCCGTACTCGCTCCGTCTCGTCCTGGATCGCTGCTGACTTGCTCACTCCTGTACTAGGAAAATCTGAAACTTGAAAAGAGGACTCTGCCAACCGTCCCGCGTAATCTCTTCTTATCGCGCCAATTTAACACTCCTGTCCTGATTCGATGAAAATAGCGACTGGAAATGACGAAACAAAGGCAACCACGACGGTTCAGGGCCGTAACCCCTAACACTCGAATTTTTCGTTCGTCCTACCTCCCAAACCACAAAACCAAAAAGTTAATTTGTTGGTCAATTGATTCTTTTGAAGTAAACTTTAAAAATTGTCCTTTATCGTTAAAGGCATCTAAAAGCATATTTAAGCGATCTTTTTTTAAACATATGACAGTATCATCTACATACCGGCGGTAAAACAAAATGTGAAATTGTTTGTTTTTTATGATTTTTTTCTTCAATGTCCTGCATGACTAACTCCTCAACCGCTGATGATATTGGCGATCCCATAGGGGTTCCATACTTTTGTTTATAGATTTTAAAATAAGACTGGTAATAGGCATTGTTCATGCAGAACCTCATAGCTTCATCAAATTGCACAAAACTAAAAGCAGTAAACTTTCTAATCATACTCCATTTTGTTTCAATTAACTTAAAGTCTGTATTTGGATCTATATTAGAAAACATGGAGATTGCATTAAGAGAAATAATTGTATAATCGTTAGGAACGTTAAGGTGTCTTATTTGCCAAACAGTTTATAAAACAAAACCCTGATTTATTAATAACTAAGTCTGATAATGGAAATATAACTGTAATAATAGAGAGAGATACTTATAATTCTAAGTTAGATTCACTTTTGAACGATCAAAATGCATATAAGATTATTAAAAATTCTATTAAGATCATACAAGGTAAGTTAAAAGATCTTGTTCACGATTGGTGGTGTAACTTAAACATCGATGATAGGACTCGCGATTTCTTAAAATGTCAACATACATCTGTCCCTCGTTTTTATGGTTTAGTCAAATTGCACGAAAAAGATCTTCCTCTCAGACCAGTTACTTCCCTTATTGGTTCTCCACTATACAATTTATCGTCTTTTTTATGATCTATACTTATTAATATAACTTCTCAATCAAAATTTAGTTTAAAAAATAGTAAAGAGCTGATCAGTCAAATAAGACACCTTAACGTTCCTAACGATTATACAATTATTTCTCTTGATGCAATCTCCATGTTTTCTAATATCCATCCAAATACAGTCTTTAAGTTAATTGAAACAAAATGGAGTGTTCATGACGTCACGTCTCAGTTGAGCTGAGGGAAGGGGTGAAGAGGGATGAGAGAGGAGAGTGAGTGGGAAGAACATGTGAGTCAGTTGTGATCAGGGCCTGACTTTGGAAAGGTCGAGGAATCTGATAGGAAACTGAGTGCACAAGAGCATAGCCGAGGGCTGACGAAAAGGGACCTTCGCTTTAAAAAAAAAATTAGAATTTTTAATATTCATTGACAGTTTTTGAGTTGCTCTTCGAGATACAACAATAAAAGAAAGTTTACATCAATTATTTTTTGTGTGAATAATGGCTAAACACGGCGCCACTAATCAAGCACCCAATTACAAGTTTTACTTTAAATCTCAGTCCTGTAAAATAAAAATTTGATAATTTAATTTTTTTTACTGGAATCCATAGTTTTTGAGTTGCTTTATTATTTTCAAAAAGGAAAACTTAATTTTATCAAATAATTTTTATGTTATAATACTTTAAATATGAAGATGTCAAACCAACCGCTTCTCGCCTTCTCCTCTTTGCTCGCGTGTCCTGTGAAAAACGTTTCTTGAAGTTAAGGTCTCTTTCACCGTGGTGCGTCACATATAGATATATTCAATAAATTATTTATTTCATTTTCCTATGATATAATTCTTTCATCATAGACTCCAATCCCGGTAAGTAAAATGGAGTATGATAAGAAAGTTTACTGCTTTGAGTTTTGTGCAATTCGATGAAGCTATGAGGTTCTGCATGAACAATGCCTATTTCCAATCTAATTTTAAAATCTATAAACAAAAGTTTGGAACCCTTATGGGATCGCCAATATTATCAGGGGTTGCGAAGTTAGTCATGCAGGACATTGAAGAAGAAATCATAAATAGCAACGGTTGCTAAGGGCATTTTTCCATAGCAACGGTTGCTAAGGGTATTCTTACGACAGAAACGGTTGCTAAAGGAATTTTTATCATTGTTAAGGTTGCTGCGGGAATTTTTCAATCATAGCAGCGGTTGCTAATTGAATTATTAGCATAGCAACGGTTGCTAAGTGAATTATTAGCATCGTAACGGTTGCTAAGGGAATTTTTACTATGGCAACGGTTGCTAAGGGGATTGTTACTATAGCAACGGTTGATAAGGGGAATTTTTACCATAGAAACAATTACTAAGGGAATTAGTTGTTTTCAACGTTTGTTAAAGGGAATTTTTGCTGTAGAAACAGTTCAGTTGGAATTTTTGACACAGCAACGGTTGCTAAGGCAATTGCTAGCATCAGAGCAACGGTTGCTAAGGTAATTGTTACCATAGCAACGGTTATTAAGGGTGTTGTTACCATTGCAACGGTTTCTATTGGAGAAGTTACTTTCTGATGGTAACAGTTACCATGGCAGTGAGTAAGAAAATACTTTTGCCTACAAACCCTGTTGATGGCGCTGTTAGCTGAGATGCCCGCCGAAGGCGGGCTCTACAGCTAGTTGAAAATAATCACAAAAAACTATTTTGTCCTACTTTTTCATTATATCTCATAAATAGTACAAATTTATGAAATTTTAAACAAAGCTGTTTTAGATCTTCTAATATTAGATGCAAAAGAAAAGAAAGAACATTTATGATTAATTTATCTCTAACCATTCGGAAGTTACAGATCTTCAAGCTTATTTGAAAAAGATAAAAAATTGTTTAGAATAAGAAAAATTACGTTTAGCTGCTTATTTATATTTTTAATATAATATATTTTGAATTATTTATAAGGTTTATTTTATGTTAAGAAAAACTAAAAAAATATATAACAAAAACTCTATGATAGGACCGAAGATATCTTTAAATGGAATTAAAGCTCATCGTTAAGGTGATAAACCACATACTGTGTTCTATACGTAATATTTTGGATATCTTTTTTTAATATTCATTTAATGTTCGTAATACTTTTCCATTGACAGGTAAGAATAAAAAATTATTTTTAATTATTATTAATATTACGTAGACAGCACAGTACGTAAAAATAAAGTTGGGCCGCAAGTCATTGTTAAAGTTAAAAAATTTTGAAAAAATCGACAATTTTCTATCCTTCTTACTTCTTAACTACTAGGAAATTTAATTACAGTGGAACCTCGACTATCCGAATTAATTCGGACAGGTGTTGGTTGGGATAAACGAAAGTTCGGATGATAGAAATTTCAAGTAATGGCATATAATTAAAGTGAAATAATTGAATAATTTCGACTATACATACATATGTGACGCTCCACGAGTAAAGGGACCTTACGGGCTTTTGCGTAAGGTCGCTATTACTATGTCATACTGATGCAAAAGCGACCTTGAAAAACGAGTAAGGTCCCTTTTTTCGTGAAGCGTCACATATAATTTAATCCGTTTAATTGGAATATAAATATATCTTTATTATTCAATTATTTACACATAAATATAATTAATTTATAATTTCTTAGAGTTCTTTTCCATACAAATTTGGTTTAAAAAGAAATATGAAGATATGTATATATCCCCAATCATAATTTTCACTACTAAGAATATGTCGAATAAATATGAATAATGGAATAAATATAAAAAATAAATATAAAAACTTGAGAAGCCTAAAAAAAGTTCGGATAAAATTATTTCCAGTTCGGATAAAATTATTTCCATTTCGGATAATAGAGGGTTCGGAAGATAGAGGTCCGGATATTCGAGGTTCCACTGTATAACGAAAGATCACAAGCCGGGATAAGAAGCCTTGTTCTTCATCTGTATAATAAAAAAAACTTTTAAATTGGACAAAAACTAAGAAAGTAACAAGATATTTTGTCCACGAACAGCAGAAAAACAGTTTTTTAGCTTAAAAATGAGATTTTGTGGGTGTTTCGGAAATTTAATAGATACCATCTTTTTTAGATTTTCAAGACGAACTACTTAGGCTAGTTCTGATTCGAAGTAATTTTACTTTTTCATTTTTTGTAACTAGCCAGTCAACCTGTACCAAAATGGCTGTTTTTCGTCCAAAATTCTAGGGTGATGGAGACCAATGCGATTATATAGTGCGGGATTCCTAGATGAAAATGTATATGTTTTAAACTTGAAATTTTGTGGGGCCGTATTTTTAAACAATCGTCAAAGTTGTGAAAAAGTAGTTTTTGAGTGACCCTTGCTCTCCTAGTTTTTGAATAAAAAAATGTGTCC
>WNHD01003703.1:0-12295 GCA_011057455.1 Ganaspis sp. Gsp50
TTATAACTTTGTCGTAATTAAAAACACATTAAAATCTTATTTTTATTTTTTAATTAACATGGGAGCTAATAGAAAACTTGAACTTCAAACTCGTTTTTCTAGAAATTAGGTTATTGACACTGCCAACTTTGAACCCTTTCAACTTGGCGAATTTTTCATCTAGAGGGGTCTAAGATCTCTTAAAATGTTCGAAATTTAATCAAAAATATGCTCATATAGATAAGTCCAATAGTGCCAAAGTGGGCCCTTTTCATGCAGACGTACACATATTATTAACTATATTATTATATTTTCAATATAATAGAAAAAAATGAGAAATAAGTTTGTAAGCCCACAATAAAGTGTTGATAACATGAAGCTGATTTTAGAGAGAAAAATGTCTAAAATCTGAAAAATGGTCATTTACTTTCAGCTGCCTTGCTGCTCTTGGATTAGTTGAAAACAGTGCAACGAATGTTGTCGCAGCGATGTTGGTTTCTCCTTTAATGGTAGTGATCAAGAATCTTTCATCAGCAATTGATCGAATCCCACACTCCTAATCTTATCAATAGCTTCTATTTTAGGGTCCAGTGATGTCTCTAACATTTGGAACAGTCATAGCGGATAGGAATTTGCAATTTATTGGACTCAAGAGTTTGATGCTTGGAATCTTTTTGTCCATTGTTTTTGGCTTTATTTTTGGCCTCGTTCTTGGTACGACTGAAATGCCTTGGGGTTACAATGATTGGCCTACAGATGAAATGAAAGGCAGGTAAGATATTTGGTAATTTATTTTGTTATTAATTTATTTGTTCTATTATTAGCGTATCTTTTCTATTATTAATTATAATTTATTTTTTTTATTATTAATTTACTGCTTTTTTTCGCCTGTTTTAGAGGAAATTATAGATCGTTGTGGATGGGTGTTCTCTGGGCTTTACCATCCGGGACGGGTGTTGCTGTGGCTCTTCTTCAAGGCAGTAATGGTCCTTTAATTGGAGTTGCAATTTCTGCATCTTTATTACCTCCTGTTGTCAATTGCGTAAGAGTAGAATGAACTTTTTAAACGCTGATTATGATAAAATTCGAAGCAAGTGATTACCAATTATTTACATTGTTTAAAACATCTTTTTCTTCATCATCATCATTTTTTCTTTTTACAATTATTTTCTTCATCGCCTGTATAATCTTCTTCTTCTTCTTCTTCTAATTATTGAATTACTTTATCCAGGGATTATTCTGGGCCCTTGGGTGTATTTGGCTCATTTACCGTCCAATTAAAATGCCACACATCAAGGGAGAATCATACACTGATTTCAATAGTTCTTACAAGTACGTTTACACGGATTATCTTCCAGTTGAATTCTTCTGCAATGGTATCATCAGTGCGTGTCTAACTTTCGTGAACGTCATTTGCATTTTCATCACAGCTATTATTGTTCTCAAGGTCAGAAGATATACCCTAAAATCATATAAATTTCAGATTTATTATATATTTATTTATTTAACACATTCTAATTTTAAAAAAATGGTGTATAGAAAATGCACCATTATATTTTAGAAAACCAAAAACAGAGTTGCCACAAATATTAAACATCGATTTTTCCTGAACTTTCCTCGAATTACAATAAAAAAATCTTGTCATTTCCCTGACATTTTCACCAGTATTATCTTTAAAAATTCACCCTAAAGTACTTAAATGCAAATTTTTACAAAACTTTTCTTTTTCTTACAAATTCCTTAAACTTTGAGCATTTAGAATTTCTGAGATAGAAAACGTGTAAATGATCATGGAAAGGTGCTTCGAATAAAATTTCAAATTACTTAATTAAAATTTAGAATTTCTTTCCGCGATGAGAATCCCTCACTTCCCTAACTACTCTTTCTGGGGAAGCGAATGCAGTAAGCAGCATTACAAAAAATTTCAGGAACACCTCGAAATTTAAGAAAATGTGAAACATGATTTTTTTTAAAAAAATATGCAAATTGACACCTCCATATTTTTTAAAATGTTAATTTTTTTAAAATGCTATTTTTTTAAAAATGTAATATAAATTTCTATTAACTTAATTCTTTATATATTAATTGCATACTTTTCTAAAATACCAATTATTCCTGACAAGTTTCAAAAACGTTATAATACTCAAATTCGGGTGCTTTTTTCTGGGGAATCGAATGCAAAAAGAATAATTTAAAAAAATTTAGAAACACTTTCAAATTTGCAAAAACATGAATCATGATTTTTCATTAAAAAAAAAGTGATGCACAATTTTTCCTATGTATTAAAAATATATTCATTACAATTTAATTTTTTTTTATAAAACTTTTATTTTTCTTAAAAATTCCTGAAAGTTTGAGTTTTGGATATTTTTCCAGTGATATTAATGAAAATCCCTGACTTCTTACTGATTTACCTAACTTGTGGCAACCCTGAAGAATTAATTCCTTCTTTCAGATTAAAGAAGTAGCAGCCCCATATACTTCAACACCAGAGTTTCGTCGATTCTGGGAACATGACATACGTTTGGTTCGTGACAAGAATATATCCCGAGACAATAGCTCCCTTGATTCTAGGTAAACAACTCGATAGTTCACAATAAAGAAAATTTATTAATTAATATTTAAAGAAAATTTATCACTTCTTACAAAAAACATTGTAATTAATTGCCCTTATCCGCAGCTTTTATGATGGATTAAGCAAAACGAAAAAAAAAGCGTTGGAGCGCACCCTAAACGAAGCGGTTCTTGAAGCAATTGATGATGACACCTTCCGCAAAGTCCAAAGAGCCAGTTATGGACAACATGGAGCCGAAGACGTAAGAAACTTTGGATGTAAAATGTTTCCGAGCAAGCAAACACAAACTAAAAAGCCAAACAAATTATTTTACTAGTTACTGAAATGAAAATAAATTAATTATTAAAGAAACAAAAACATTAGTAAGAATAATAACAATAGTAATAATAATAATAATAATAATAATAATAGCAATAATAATAATAATAACAAAAATAATAACAACAATAATAATAATAAAAAATAATGATAAACAGAAATAATAATTTTATTATAAACCAATAATTTTATTTCTGAACAGATTTCTCCGAGAATAGGATTAAGAGGTGCTTTAGGAGATGTGGATCTAAAAACAAAAGTAACAGACAACAATGTGAGTACTACCCAACAAACTGAAAATCCTCCAAATCCGATGCAGGGTAATACGACCGAAGATCTAGCAGCGCTCGACAGACTCATAACCTACTTGTTAGGTCAACCTTCTTCAAACAACACCAACATGTCTGGAAATTCCAATTTAGACAATTGGCGACGATCTCTTCGTGCCAGTGTACGAGGCTATCGGCCATTAAGACCAAACGATAACCTTGGCGAACCTTCTAGCGTAGGGATTGGAAACTTTGGAATAGGAACTACACCTTTGTAAAATAGGATTTTTTTTATTAAAATTACTAAGTATAGATAACATTCAATAGAAATAAGTCTTTTTCAGTTATGTTAATCGTCTTCAATAGAAGGTTCGGTTCCAAAGTACCTGTCGCCAAAATTGCCAATTCCTGGAAGAACGTAGAATTTCTCGTTTATCTCAGGATCCACTGCTGAAGTCACAATCTTCACACTTGGAAAGGCATAGGCGATTGAGTGAACGCCGGATTCTGCCATCAGGAGGGACACAAGTAGTATATTCTCTTCATCAACGTCATGGTCGAGAAGAACTCTGATCGCCATCATTGCAGCAGCTCCGGTTGCTACCGTCGCGTCCATCAAAATCACTTTGTAGTCTTTTATGTCTTTTGGCAAACGTAGATAATATAACTGCAATAGACACCAAGTTTAAATTAAAACTGACTAAAATTATTATTGGAAAATTACAAACAAGTTCTTGAGAGGATTAGTTACTTTTTGCCTACTTGGATCTACTTGAAGAAAAAATTTGAACGAGAAAGCTTACTTTTCGCGCAGAAAATGTAAATTATTTAAATAAATGATGATATAAGAAAAATTGTTAATCTTTCCGGTTCATTGTCACGAGATTAAAAATTAAGATAGTAAATAAAAATAAAATAATAAATAAAAATAAAGAATAAAATAATAAATAAAAATAAAAAACTAAATAAAGAATAAAATAATAAATAAAAATAAAAAAATAGATAGATCCTTCATTAGACAAAAATAGTTCATATACAGAGTCCAATTTGAGAGAACAAATAAATATTAACATTAATGTATATTATTTAAAAAAAAACGATGAGAAAAAAATAACAAATTAACTTTCTCGTGAGGCCAATAACGCAGAAAATATTGCAGTAAATATTTTAATATCGATAACATTCTCGATAAAAAAATAAAATACTAAATAAAAATAAAGTAATAAATAAACATAAAAAATAAATGAAAATAAAATAATGAATAAAAATAATAAATAAAGTTTCACTTAAAATAACTTACTTCTGGTTCTCCAGTTTGGAGATTCGTCTGAATGAGTATCTTTCCTATACGTATATCTTTACAAACGTCTCTCACTGCTTGTTCCATTGTCTCTCCAGCTCTCAAAATAGAAACACCACATATTTTGTTAGTTGCTGCTCGTTTCCCACAATAAGGAACACCTTGCGGAGTGTCTACTATGATTTCCTACAAAACAAACCAGTTCCGAATTAAATTAGTTTCTTGCAACATCCGCTTCTGAAAAAAACTCTTAAATAGTAAAAAAATACTCTTAAATAAGAGAAACTCTTAAATGAAAAAAACTCTTAAATAAAGAAAACTCTTAAATAAAGAAAACTCTTAAATAAAAAGAATCTCTGAAATAAAAAGAAACTCTAAAATAAAAGGAAATTCTTAAATGAAAATAAATTCTTAAATAAAAAGAAATGTTTAAATAAAAAGAAACTCTTAAATAAAAGAACTCTTAAATACTCTTAATAACTCTTAGATACTTTTAGTAACTCTTAGATACTCTTAATAACTCTTAAAAACAATGTAAAATCTTACAAAGAAGTTTTTAAATTGAATTTTGAATACCTGGAACGGTAGTAGAGAAAGAGCGTATTCAATAACCAGTCGTATGAGTCTTTTGGAGTAAAAGATGAACTCATCCCGCGGTGTGTATTTATTACGTATAAAAGTATGAAGACCCTTACTTTGTGGTGTGCCAGGTAACATATAAAGAGATGACGGCATTGGCTCTCCAGAGCAGGAGTGAGCTAACTTTTCTCTTAATTTGAATCCTCGCTGCATAAAAAGAAAATGAAGAATCATGAAACGATACATATTAATTATTACTTTAAAATTTTCGGAACCAAAAATAGTAACTTATACATGAATTTTGTCATTTCTAGAAAAATCTATTTCCGAAATTTTAGATAATTTTTGTTGATACCAGTTTATTACCAGTTGCAGTTGAGTGTGAATGTGCTGAACGATGAGTTCAATGGCAACTTCATTTTCTCCTCCACGGGGTACGATGATGTCGGCGTGGACCATGAGAGGAGCAATGTAGTAATAAAAGGAAGGCTTGACCATGGTGCTGTACTGCTTCAAGACTCCCTCTAGATCCCTTCCTCTTTGCGTAATATCCCTTCGGAGGCGACGTGCGAGTCTAATATCGGCATCCGTGTCAACGAAGACTTTCATGTCACACAGCTTTATATTTTGAAGAAATAGAGTTGTCAATGATTGTTACATCTTGAGGGGGAAAATTCTACCTACTTTCCTTAAATGGTCACACTGGAAACGCTAATGGGTGCGAATGGACGTGAAGCAAACAAAAATGTAAAGGAAACTAAAGGGACGTTAAGAGACCAGCAGTTGAATCCTGATCCTGTTCTCTGTAAATTTTCTTCAATTACATAATTTTTCGTCACCAAATTCATTCTCTGCAGATATGATCAGTATTACAACCACCGCTGTGTTAGTGGTAACAACAATGATTAGAAAAAGCAACCAATATTTAGGATTTTTACACATACAGTTGATTAATAGATTAGTCATGCAATACATGCTTATGTTCTAAAATTACCTTCAAAACGTCGGCGTGGTAAAAGGTCAAGATACCTTCGAATATGATAACATTGGCACCGTACATCGTTTTCTTTGCAACAGAGAAATATAATTATAATTAGTTAATTTAAATTGTGTTAAGTAGGTTGCTAAATTTAGAACTCACAGTTCGATTTTCTCTCGAGTGCGTAACAAAGTTGTAAATAGGAACATCAACTTTTCGACCTTCTTTAAGTCGCTGAAGTGTTGCTTTCAGTAATTCAAAGTCAAATGCATCAGGGTGATCGAAGTTGTATTCGTTGTTTGCCGCCATTTCGTGCTGCTTTTCATTCAAAACCTATTCCAGAAGTAGAATATTCTCACTATTAATAACAGTTATAATAATAATAATAATAATAATAATAACAATAATAACAACAACAATAATAAAAATAATAATAATAATAATAATAATAATAATAATGAAAAAATAATTTAGTTAATCATAATTTAAACCATTCATAATCAGCTTTTTAATGTTACTTTTGATTTTTTTATAGTTCTAAGAATATTAAAATGCTATCATTATAACTATTATTTTTTGGTACCCATTTATGGTCCATTCTAGGACCGAGGGATCGTATATAATAAATAAAATAATTTAGTTAATTATAATAATAATTCTTACTATAAATAATAATTAACTAAATTAATGACAATCTAAATCCAATTATTAAAGCAAACCAAAAAAGAAAACTTACTTTATAGAATGAATCCATGCTGAGCAAAGTGACCCATGGAACATCTAGAGATTCAATAATTTTAGTAGCTACTGTTGTTTTTCCAGAAGCACTACCTCCACAAATACCTAAAATTTAAAAATGAAAATAGGTATTAATCAAATTTAAATCAAAGCATGAACTGAATAGAAAATAATAAAACTGAATAGAAAATATTAAAACTGAATAAAAAATAACAAAACTGGATAGAAAATAATAAAACTGAATAGAAAATAATAAAACTGAATAAAAAATAACAAAACTGAATAAAAAATAACAAAACTGAATAAAAAATAACAAAACTGAATAGAAAATAATAAAACTGAATAGAAAACAATAAAACTGAATAGGAAATAATAAAACTGAATAAAAAATAACAAACCTGGATAGAAAATAATAAAACTGAATAGAAAAGAATAAAATCGAATAAAAGAAAATTAAAAATCACAAAGCTATTAAACAAACTGAGATTACGCAAGTAGTTTACATTTATACACCGCAATATATAAAAGAAATCTTCTTATGTAATTTAAACGTGACCAAGCACTTTAAAATCAATACCTTAATCAACTATTAATAAAAAAAACTCAGAAAAAGTATACATATGTCTATCGGCAAAACAATATTATTTACGACAGCGTGAGATGCATCATTTTGTATTAAAGAAGAATTACATTTTATTTGCATAAATTTTGACTAACCGATAACAAAAGGTTCCACTTGTTGCCCTGCAGAATTGTACCAAGGCGGACGTCCAGCAGTATATATCGTTCTTGTTTTGCTTCTCAATATCGATTCTGAAGAAGTTTTTTTATTAGACTGCGACATGCTTGTGGTTCGTTGCCGTCGAGATCTTGGTGACTTCTGAGATCCTGCGAATAAAAGAAGCAAATATCAGAAAACGATTTTAGTCCCTGCAAATATTGAGTTGAATCATAGCATAATCTTTACAAGAAACACAACTTTAACACAACTTCCCGGATTTTGCAGGAAATATTTATTCTTCGAATTAAATTATTGTGGGCTCTTATTTGAAAAGAGGTAACAACTCAACAATCCTTGTATGAATAAAACATTTGACATGAAATGTTTATTTATCGTATTTTAAAAGTAGAGATTAATTAATTATTAAACTGAAATATACTAGGTCAGTTTTATACCTTCAATTAGTACAATAGATAACATCGGATTGCGAAAATCAATGAAATTTGAAACAAAAATAGAACAAAATTCATTTGATTTATAATAGATACGATTTTAATAATATTCAATTTCTTTTTTTATCCAAGTTTTTAGAAAATATTAAAATGAAACTAAATTTTATAAAATTAAAAATACGTAAGAAATAAAGAATGTAACAAAAGTTATGTAATGGAAAATGGAATTATACTTTTTTTGGATAAGTGTTGATAATTGATGATTAATTTATAAATAGGTATTAATTAAAATATTGAAATCTAATTTTAATGAATTTAGTCATTTTTACATTCTCATCAATAATGAGAGTATTTTTTAGTCTTTTAGTCATCTGTTTCTCTGATTGACAGATTTTTTAATTTATTTATAATCACGGGTGAAAGAAATCGTAAAAATAATTCGTTTAAAAGAAAATCAAAGGCAGACAAAGAACATTAAACTTTCAACTGTTGCTTCTATTAGGTAAGAGATACGAAATCAATACTTATTTGACAAATTCAATTAGAATTTCCTTTGCGATGCATTTTTTGAACTTCTTGCCATTGATTAAAAAACAGTTTTGCTATTACTTAATGCTGAAAATCGAAACTTATTTAAAATACAAAAAGATACTTATTTCAACTATGCATTTATAGTAAAATAGAAATTAAAATTCAAGAAACTAAATGAAAAATATTTTATAGTTATTAACATATATTTCTAAATTATTATTCATTTGTAAATGTATTTGTACAAAAATTATTATTAAAATAATAAATGTTTAAACATTAATTCTTACGCACTTATAAATTATTTATTACATTTGTTTTTATGTAAACTGTAGAATTTTAATAAGAGGATAAATTTTGTTTTTATCTTTGTATATTAACTAAACATTTGCACAATACATTGACACTGATACAAAAATTTGAAATAAAAAAGGTAACATTGCTGTAGTTTTTTAGTGCTCCTTTTTCTACTACCACTTCTAAAGAACAATCTCCAATAAGTTTCCGTAAATAATTAAAACAACTTCCTCAATAATAAAATGTAGAACATAAGAAACGTGAGTAATAAAAACAATAGCTAAACAATTACCAGCAGAAGGAGGTCTTGGAGATTGTGCTGTAGGTGTTCCCATATCCAATCTACAATCTCCATCGTCACATTTTTCTTCTATTAAAGAAATCTCTCGATCCACTAAATAAGCTTCTCCGTCATCACTGTAATCAATTACTATTTAAAAAAATGTCAATTACAAGCGGTCAATGTTACGCTGCAGATTTAAAGGTCAGTTTTGAGGTTAGAATTCAGAAAAATTTGAGTGCAAGGTGAATTAAAGGCTTACCTTTCAGAACTAGCTGAACTTGGAGGTTCAAAATGCTGAATTTTTGCTGCCATTTTAATTTAATCTAGAAATAGTTTTATTATCAAGTGCTCCAAAACGTGGTGCAATTTGATTCCTTCGACTAAACGCGCAGGTGGCGGCGAGCACAGTGCGTGTCACGGCTCTGTTTGTCCACGATAATTATATCGCGAATCAGTTAACGCAGATCGTCTTTATTCACTCATTGCTTGCACCAGCTACCAAATGTAATTTACAAAAAAAATAAGCAAAACCTCTATGTTTGTGCTCTACATAAAAGATATTTTTGACAGCGTTAAGGTTATGTGAATTGACAGCTGTTGGAATTGTATCAATTTATTAAAATTCAAGTCAACAGTGAGTATTTTTAAATTAGTTTTTCAAAAATTGAAATCTTGGAAGAGACTGACACGAATTGGACGTAGAGAGTACTTTTGGATTATTAAATATTAACTTAAAAGTATATAAAGACTGCAATGTTTTCTAAGAAGTCTATTTTTAAGCGATTTTTATATCATATTTATATTTTCAATTTTAAAATATCTGTAATTAATTTAACTTTGCAGGTAGTTGATATAATTGTCAGAACATAATTGCTTATAACATAAATACTTATAATATACATTAACATAATTGCCTATGACATATAATTACTTATAACATAATTATACGAACAACAGAACTACTCTAGCTTTGTATTAATAACAAAATGTTCAGTTATTATGATTAACTAATGTACTTTCTCTTCAAGGAAGTACTAATAATAATAAGAAAATTGTTCTATTCTAGTTTCAATTTTATTTCGTTTATATTGTATAAATTTAATATAAATTTGAACATGTTTAACAAAACATACATTATCATTTGTCTGTAAATAGTTTTATTTAAAAAAGAGTCCAGTCTCATGAATATTTCATTTTTTATCTCGTTTTTTTACTATTATTGACAGTACCGAATAGGAAGCAAATGTAATTATTTCATTTCCGCAAATGTATTGTGCACGGTGGTGAAAAAATTTATATTCATCCTTTTGTTATTATTCAGTTATTCTAAATTCACTGTATTGTTCATCTTGGTGAGCAAAAGTGTGTTTGATTTGAAAGCTTTTATTTTATTAAATGAAAGACTTATATAATAAACTTGTTATATACATTTCCTGATAAACTATCACTTAAAAATGCAAATGTAAACGGATTTTCAATTATTAATGTTAGAAAACAGTTTCAGTAATACACTGAAAGTAATAATAAGCGATATTTTAAGAGTGTATTTGGTACATGCAGCCCACGATTTACAAAATGATAAAAATATTTAATTTTTAAATAATCATTTTTTATTATTGCAGCTTTCGTAATGTGACACAGTTTCATCGATAGCAGTGTTATTTAGTTTAGGATGGCTGGATTGTGGTCTTGGAGATCAAGTTGGCTTGGAAAACTTGGTTTACTTTTGTTTACGATTTGGCTAATAGTGCTTATTATATCAGTTTTCCAAGTGTACAAAACTGGTTCATCAACTTCTGTTACCGATTCTATTAACAGAGAAAATGCTCAACGTCTGGTACAAATGACTAATGATTTTGAAATTCTCAAGAAGCAAAATGAAGCTCTTCGAAATATCATTATGGGGTAAGTGTTGTTTCAAAAATCGAAAAAAAGAATTTTTTAACAATTCTTCTTAAAGGAAAATATTCGATAAGAATACTTTCGATAAGAATCTTTCCCAAGTTTTTTAAAAATAGATGTTAAAATTTAGATTCTGTTTATTTTCTGTTCAAAATTCTGTTTTAAAATGTACTATTATTTAATTATTGTACTATCTACTATCTAAATTGTAGATTAAATTTGTTTGTTATGAAAAATGTATAACAATGAACGAATGTTAAATTTAAAATATTTTCAGAGACGAAATTAAATCCATAAAAGGAGACCATTTAGGTTCAATTTTAGAACAATTAGAGAAGTCATCAATTTACGAACCTGCAGAAGGTCAAGGGAAACCTTCTCTTGAGCATGAGGAATTAAGACGTCGAATACGAAATAATATCCAAGAGATGTGGTAAGTTTAAAATCCGCCAAGGTTGCAATTACAATTATTGTCTTTTAAAAATTGAAATTCTCTTCTTTTATTATTGAAATTCTCATTTTTTCTGATTATTTTATCCTCTTAGGTACTACATTAGTTCAGAATTGAATAAGTTTAAAAAGCAATCGAGTGATTTTACAATTGAGCAACGAGAAAATGAGATTCAAGATGCATTAAAGAACGTTTGGGAACATAAAAAATCGCTTATCATAGACGTAGATAGATTAACTAAAGCTGATGGACATGACGAGTGGCGTGAAAAAGAATCTAAGGAATTGTCAGATCTTGTTCAAAGGCGATTTCAGTATCTTCAAAATCCAAAAGACTGCAACAAAGCGAAAAAGTTGATATGCAATTTAAACAAAGGCTGTGGATTTGGTTGTCAGGTGACTAAAAGTTCTATATAAATAATTATTTATGTCTTGCAAGTTGAGCAATTTAAAAGTTATGGAGTATTTTATTTTAATTATCAATCCCAATTAGGAAAATTAAATTTGAAATTCGAGTCCACCATTATTTTCCCTGAAATTTCTGATTGTTTCAACTGTCTGATTTGAAATCTTCCTTTCAATTCCCCTCTTTCAAATGTTTGGAAAACTTGAAATATTTTAGAAATTAGTTATGTCTCAAAGATTGAATTATTATTTTCATTTAACTATACAGATTTAATTTAAATAGTATACAGATTTTATTTAAACACTATTACATATAATAATCTTCTTAATTTTGTCTGTCCACGCCTGAAGATGGTCGTTTTGACTTTCAATTGTGTTTCGAAAGATTCTAATATTCTATTGAATTAAGAATTATTATTATTATTATATATAATAATCGACAATTCATTCATTCATTCTTTCATTCTGTCCACACCTGAAGTTGGTCGTTTTTACTTTCAATTTTTTTTTCAAAATTTGA
>WNHD01003704.1:0-12962 GCA_011057455.1 Ganaspis sp. Gsp50
TTATTATTATTATTATTATTATTATTATTATTATTATTATTATTATTATTACTATTATTATTACTATTATTATTATTATTATTATTATTATTATTATTATGTATTACTATTATTATTACTATTATTATTATTACTATTATTATTATTTTTTTTGTTTCTTTTGCTTAGAGAGTATTTGGGAAAATATATTATTACTATTATCATTGATATAAAAAAACTGTTAAAATGTAATATGTATTTTTATTTAGCTTTAATCGCATTTATTCTTTATCGCTCTTCAGTCGTTGTAGTTTCTAAGCTTGAAACTTTTTACAGCATGAAATAAAAATATTTTGTATTAAAAAACCATATTAAATTCAAGTGAAAAGAATTCTTTACTTGGATATAAATATTTTTCAATATTTTCTTTCAACATTCACAAATTATAATACTTTTTATAGTAATAGTTTCAGATATTAAATAATGTATTTTTCATTAAATAAAATGTTTTATTAAATTATCAATGTCATACGAGATTAGATTAAAAAATCTTAACCCTTTGTAATAAAAATTGAAAATAATGTGTAGTTTCTTTCATTATTGACCTAGATATAAAATTTATTTATTTTTAAATTATTATAAACATTACTATTAATAAAAATTGATGTATTTTCTTAGTGGTTTTAGGGTCATTAAAATAAAATTTACATTAAATTTTGTTTAGACGTTTCGACCCTTGTTTGGGCCCTCTACCCTTGTTTGGGCCCTCTTCAGTATTTTATTATTTTCTGTAATGTACAAAAAATTGTATTTGCAACAAATTTTTACATTTTTTAAAAAATTAATTTTTTATACATAAAAATTTTTATTGGCGTAGTAGAATTTTTTTATGTGTAAAACATTTTTTATTTTTTATCTTTACGTGTATATATATTTAGAAAACGATAACATTGAAATATCTATATGTAATAATAATTAATAATTAATATATGTAATAAAAATAATAAATAAAATTTGTTTATAAAGTGTATAAATTAATAAGAATGAAACATATAATCATGTACTAGAATTTATAACATTATTTGTATGCAGATTATGTTTCAATATTTGGATTTATCTATTTACTATTTAATATATTAAATAAACATTTTGAATTTAAGTAGAGATATAACTATAGTTATCATTATTATTACCATTGTTATTATTTTCATCATTATTGTTATTACTATCATCATTATTATCATTAATACTATTACCATTATTATAGTTCAGTTTAAAATTATCTTGACGAGTTTAAAATATTCAAACTTTTTTCAAATAAAAAAATTCTGTAACTTTTTTTATTGACTCAGCATTCTACGATAATTTCCATACCTACTTACAGTTAATAATTTATCATGCTATTATTACGAATTAATTACTTCATTGCTGATGCAATTGTACACAATTCAGTTTCGGTTGTGTTTTTAAATGAAACTCAAGTTCAACAATACTTTTTTCAAAATGCCAATATCTGTTTATAAAACTAATTCGTAGATGCAGTACATTTTTATAAGAATTTAATATACAATCTACCTCTAATTTCGGGCACAAGTGCAATTAGTGTCAGATTTTATTTTCTACTCATAACGATTGATGAGAAAGAACGAAACAAATAAAAAAAACTTGATGCAATTTCCATTAATTATTGAACATTAAACTGTTGAAAAGAATTTAATTGTTTGAATAAAAAAAACTGTTAAGTGTTTATTCGACTATAAACACAAAAATTGTCTTAAATAGATAAAATGACATTGAAACTTATTCAACCATGCTTTGCAATAAACCGACGTGAATTACTGAAACGTAAATGAATAAAAAATTAACTTACAGGTTTACTAGGATAAACTTCGGCTAAATAATCCTTGAGTTTTCCAATAGTCCAGCCAAGTTCGCAGCTTATAATCTGATCTTCGATCTGCTGATTCGGAGCTTTAATTATTAACCTAACACCAGCACTTTCCATTTTGAAACGTTTTTAATGATAACTTGAGAAAGAGTTGTGCAGTAGATAAGAATCTATTATCAACCGAGGCTAAATTAACATTAATTGGTTCGTCTTCTGTTGAATGAAGACTTGAAAATGCAAATATCTAGTTCACTCGAGTCGTTTGACAGCTTGGAAATTTTGACAGAACACTAGAGAAATTAGGCTCTTTGTTTACTTCACTGACAGAGAATATTGAATAAATACCCGATCGAGTTATAATTTATATGATTGTCTGTATGTGCATGTGCTTTTTAAAAGTATTGAACTCACGTATTTATATATAATGCGACATCACGGAAAAACATATTTGGCGATTCGCCATTGGTTGAAGATACGGACGATACGGACGCACACAATCAAAAATTAAACTGTATAGTTTCCAACACAAAAAATGGTCAATATTCTATGAGCCTTGTCAATGCCCTTAATATTCCTTGTCACGAATTTCTCTTTTATGACTATTCCACTTGATTAATGAAAATTATTATAGACACGTGTCAGATAAATGCAAACAAATTACTTTGAAAAAAAATGCATTTGTCCCCAACCAATGCTTCGGCTTTCTTCGGCCCAAAACTTCCGTGTCACGAAGATAAACGAGGGGAAGATTCAGGCGTTACGACTTGAAATTGTCTGCAGTTCTGCACTTGGGACGTCAGTGGTGCCAATGTGACAACGTGGAACATGTAATCCAGGGTTCGGAATGTGCGCATGCCATACTGGGACTTAAAGGGACATTCATACCTCGGCTGCCTGTACAGTTCCGGCCATTAATGCCTTCCTTTTTTCCACTAGAAAATTTCTTTCCAGCGAGTTTCTTTCTATGTTGTATTATCCATATATGAAATGTTAAGGCATGAAGTAAAACTACATAGAAGAAAACTCGGTGAGTAGAAATTTTCTAGTGGAAAAGAGGAAGGCATTAAGGGTGACGTCCCATGACTGCGTTTTTCTTTGCGTTTTGTCACTAGATAATGAGTAAAAAAGAGACGCAAGTATATGCTTGTCATTTGCGCACTCATGGTCTAGTTATAAAACGCAAAGAAAAACGCAGTCATGGGACGTCACCCTTTTCATTTTATTGTCTTCTTCTAATTCATTGTGTGCGCTAGAAGAGGACAAAATTATTATGTAAAAGGAATCTTTACGTACAATACGTAAGCCACTTAAGGTGAATAATTGGTATTGACCCATCTCTGCCCTTCTTTTTGATATAATGACGTCACTGAACTGTAATAAAAAAAGTATTGTCACCGCGTGTGAACAGCTGACAAAATTTTGTTTTTATTTAATTAAAAACGTTAAAAGTAATTAGTGTCAACATAAATTGCATTTGAATTTGCAAAAATGTTAGAATGGTTACGTGATAATTTATCAACTCTCTTAGATTTCCCTGTTCCTGACGATTTAATACGGTTAGTAAACAGTAAACATTTATAACGTTTTTAGTATAAACATTTGAGGTTAAAAATTAGGATATCTTTTAAATCATATACTTAGAAACATAGAAATGAAGATAATAATCATTATAGACACGATTCTGTAATACTCATCAAGAAATTTATTCTTCTATAGTATTCGTTAAAAAATCTATTTTTTATTATTCATCAAGAAATCTATTCTAAAATATTGAAACTTTATTCATAAAGTTTAAGTATTGAATAACATTTTCTTGTTTTTGTATTGAAAAATTTGAAGAATTGAATGTTTGAAATATTTTATGTTGAATTACGACCTGTTATTCTTTTTGTAACTTATTTAAGCTTTTTCTTAAATCGGAAACAATATTTTCTTTGCATCTTGTTTTTAAATTTTTATATTCAGTAAATTTACGACATATGAAGATCATTTGTTTTTGAAATTTATTTTTCAGGTACATTTTGTCAATTGAAAATGAGAGGGACTTGGATGAATATTTAACGACATTGCTAGATTTCAGCAATCCCAAACATAAACAGTTTATTTTGGAATTGAAGAGAAGAAGAGGTTTTGACATAATTTTTGTTATTTTTTATATATAAACAAATACTTGCAAATACAAGTTTGTTTGAACATAATAATAATAATAATAATAATAATAATAACAATAATAATAATAATAATAATAATGTAATAATAATAAAATAATAATTATAAACAAAAGTAAAATACAAATGGAAAATTGACAAAATAATTTGAATTTTCTTAGGTTCTAAGGAGTTAATAGGCTATAAAAAATCATCTTCAAATGAAGAATCAAGTCAGAAAGCAAGTGAGAAGAAAAAGGGGAAAATCAGATTAAAAGATGTTTCAATGATTTCAACGGTAAGAATAAACATAATTTTCATTTTTATGCAGAAACTTCAATGTAATTTTTATGCACATTATTTATTCATTTTAATGAATTGTTTAATTTCCAGGAAGCCACGAAACCTGAGAAACTAGAAAAAGTAGAAAAAAAGAAAACCAAGTTTGTTAATATTTATTCAGAAGACGGCCGCGACAGAGAAATTTTATTAAAAGGTGAAAGCTTTTTATTTGCACAATAATTCTAATAGTAAAATAAATAATAATTCTATGTGCATAATAATTATTTGCACATATTTTATCTTTATTTAATATTTAATTTAATCAGCATTAACAAAGAAATTATTGAGAAACAAAATTACAATAATAAAAATTATTGTTTTAAATTATTTGCTTGACATTTTAGGAAGACATAAATGTGATTGTGAAGCTAAACAACACGCTCTTATCAATAACTGTCTCAATTGCGGAAGAATAGTTTGCATTCAAGAAGGAGCGGGTCCTTGTTTTTTTTGCGGCGAATTAGTTTGCTCGCCAGAACAACAGCAAATTCTCGCCAGCAATTCCAGACAAGCAGATAATTTGTACAATCAATTAATGTACAAGAAACCAAAAGGTTACGAAGAATCCGTTAAGCAAAGAAACAAGCTTCTTGAATTTGATCGAAACAGGTGAATTTATTTCTAAAGTTTCACTTCTTTTAAGAAAAGTTGAACCTTAAGATTTACTAATTTCTAAAGTTTCAGTTCTTTCAAAAAAATGGTACTTTGATATTTATTAATTTTATTGTTAATTATATTTTTATAAAAATATATTTGAGTATTTTTCAGTTTTACATTTTGTCATTTTCAGTGCTCAACGAACAAAAGTAATAGATGATGAAAGTGACTATTATCAAGCGAACAGTGTTTGGCTCTCGAAAGAAGAAAAAGAGAGATTAAAGAAACAAGAGGATGAAATTCAAGCTCGTAAACATAAATCTCGACTGGATCGGAAAGTGACCTTAGATTTTGCTGGCAGAGAAATCATTGAAGAAGACGCGCACGTTGAAGATACGGAAATCGACCATTTTATAGAAAAAAATACATTTGAAAGCAACAATATTTGCCCGACTGTCGAATTTGATCGGCCAACTGTAAGTTAAAAAAGAAAAGAAAAGAAAAGCGAAAATGAAGATGAAGATAAGAATACAAAATTGCGAAAATTCATCGTAAATTATTTATTTTTATTAACATTTTTATATCATCTTTTTCAGTACGTGGAATTGAATCTGTGGCCCCAGAATGATGAAAATAAGATTCCTTTGAATAATATGAAATCTCGAATTCAAGACAAAGAGTATTTGGAAATGTCGGACGAAGGATTTTGTTTAAGTATGCACCAACCGTACGCATCTCTTCTCGTCGATGGAATAAAAATGTAAAAAGCATTATTTAAAAAAACGGGGTTCGAATTCAGTAATTTTCGAATTTTAGTAAAATAGACACTTTAATTTCAAACAATTGCAAACTATTTTGATTTTCTTCAAAAAATTTATAATCTGCTAATTGTTTTTTTTTTATTTAATTAAAAAAAGAAGAAATCAAATGAAATTTAATATTATAAAAAGACAATTTTTATAAGCAAAGAATTTTTTTATTAATAAAAAATTAATGATTAACGATATTGAAATTTAATTTGAACACAAAGAATTTAGTAAATAATGAAAAATAAAGTAAAACCTTTTTCTGGTTCAAGCCCCGTGAAATCGAAATAATGCGATAACATCTTTAGATTGTAATTATTTTTTTTAATTTTTACTTTTAGCCATGAAGGTAGAACGTGGTATTCTTCACACAGAGGTAGATTGTGGATTGCTGCTGCTTCAAAAGTTCCCAGTACAGAAGAAATTTCTGCCTTGGAAAACCAGTACAAAGTTTTAAAAAACGGTTCGTATCTCGAGTAATTTTTTTTTTACTAAAAAGATAGATAAACAAAATTACTTCTGGCAAGAATAAAACAAAAGATTGAATTTTGAAGAATTAAACTCAATTCCGGAATATCTAATTATATTAAAATTGTAATTATTTTTTAAATATTAACATTTTGTTAATGCAAAGGGTTTATTTTGAACCCTTAAGATTGAATGAATAAATAAAACTGATAATTAATAATAATATAATTGTAAATTATTAACTAACGATTGTAAATAATTTACAAACTTCAAATATCTTTTACTTTTACAAAAGATTTAATTGTTTTTTCTTGCAGAAAATATACTATTTCCAGCCAGCTATCCAACAGGATGTTTATTAGGCTGCGTAACAGTTACGGACGTTTTATCTCAAGAGGCTTATCGGGAAATTTATCCAGAAGGCGAAAGTGACAGTCCCTACGTTTTCATTTGTGAAGACTTTTATGAGCTTCCGATAAAATTCCCCATGCAAGGAAAGCACAAAATCTGTTAGTATCGAAACTTCGAATTATTCCCAAGTATAGAAATATGTCAATTTCCTTCAAATATTCTACTTTTCTTTCAATATTTCATTTTTTTTTTAATTTAAATTTTTTCAGTTTTTCATATTTCGGTTCTTGATATTTCTATTATTTTCTGTTTTTCATTTCTTTTCAATTTTTCAAATATTCGGATTTTGTTAATCTTTTAAAAAATAATTGCAATACTTTCAAATTCTTGCATTTTTGTCAATCTTTTACATTATTTCTGCAATATTTCTAAATTTATTTAAATATGTTTAATCTTTTAAATTTAATATTTTACATTTAATGTTTTAAATTTTTATATTTCTAATATCTCATAGCCTGTATTAAAACTATTTAAAAACTACTAAATATTTAAATAAAATTAATAAGACTACTTAATATTTAAATTAAATCCAATATTTTATATTAAATTCAATATTTTAAGTTAATAATTAATAATTTAATATTTTCAGATAAACTGGATTCAAAGATTCATCGTGCTGCTATGAAGTTACTAGAAAGAATTATGAAAATTCAATCGAGTAAAGTAGTTCGCGAACATTAATTTATAAATTTTAATATAGTTGCCAAATAAAGTGTAAATAAGTAAATTTTTAAGTAATCTTTTAATTTAACGATTCTGAATAATTGCTAATCTGAGGTTTGGGATTTGGTTTTCGTGGAACAAAAAAAAACGCCAGTTATGTGGAAGATCAGTTAAATTATTAACATTTAAATCTCTGTGAACATAATATTAAAAAATTAAAGTTACAACTTAAAAAAGCGCATTTTCTAAAAGAAAAAAAAAAGAAAACTGTCGACCTTTGGTCTCATAAAATGCGATCAATCAACAATAAAAACTCACTGAATATTTGCTTCTTTCTCTCTCTCTCTCTCTCTCTCTTCTTTATCTCTCTTTTTTTTCTCTTTTTGTCTCTCCTTTTTTTCTTTCTTTTTCTCTCTTTCTATTTCTCTCATTTTCTTTCCTATTCTCTCTTTTTCTTTCCATTTCTCTCTCTTCTTTATCTCCCTCGAAATTGCAAACGTTCATCTTAGTAATAAATCCAATTTGTCTCAATATTATAATCATATATGTAATATTAATACAATATTAAGATTTGCAATATCAAGTGTATAGCTAAAAAATAAGTTTAATTTTCGAAAGAATGTGAAAGCGGATAAATATTCTCAATCACTCATTTAACAGTAGTTTCAATTTCAAATATTTCACACATACACACACAGTAGTTTACATTTCAAAAGTATAAAGAGACAAAAATTGCATACATTCCATTTTCTTCTTTTTTTAAAAGCCAAAACGTTTTCTTTAACGAGTTTATTAAAATTAGAAATTTCTCTTTTCGGAAACAATATCTTGAAACAATATTTTGAAACAATATTTTGAAACAATATCTTAAAACAACATCTTAAAACAATATCTTAAAGTTGAAACAATTTGAACATTGACATCATTGCACACTTTTTATTCTAATGAATCTTTCAATATTGATTCGTTCTTAATCATAATACTCAATTCTTATTATTTTGGTTCCCAATCCGTGGAACTGAAGACTTTGTCTATCAAATAACAATAAAAGTCCAATACTGCTGCTTTTTATCTATATTTAAAAATCTCTCCGAATCTATCACATTTCAATATTTTTACCATTTTACTATTATTATTATTATTACCATAATCAAATATTAATTCTATTTTAAAATATTTTAAATCCAAAATAGAAACGAAATTTTAAAAAAATAAAATTTTCTCCACAAAACGTAACAAATTCCAGAAATACTCTTTATGAAAAACAAAAAATTCTCCCCTTTTAAATATTATTTCATTTTCCATAAGGCAGTCAAACATTTTTAATTTTCACATCTTCTCTGCTCTTACGAATCTCTTTTTACTACAAACACGTATTTTCTTATATATATAAATTTTCAACCTCTCTTTGTGTATACAAACTTCACTGGTTTCTCCTTGTGCCTCTTTTCAAAAACGAGGCTTAGAAAGTAGCATAGTAGATGATCTCCAGATCAATCAATAACCAATTTTTCATTCTCCCAACAGTTGATAATGTCGATTTTTCACATTATCGACTGTTGCTTAACTTCCAAAATACTGCTTCATAAAGTCTGCATTATCTTCAATTGATAACAAACAAATACGCGTTATGAATAAAAAAATCGTATACAAATTGGACCAACTTCCTTAACGATCCCAGATAAATTACAAAATTCGCACAAGACTGATTAATCTGCGATAACTGTCGATAAAGTAGAGATTCTGCTTTATCGACCGCAGAGGTATTTTCAACAACCCTTAACAAGATGTTCTACCTTTTCTACTCTTAGTAAGCCAGACGCTCTGTTTTACCGACTGTCGATAAGCATGTGGTACTGTTTTATCGGCTGTTGATAAAGACAGAAGTTCTGCTTTACCGCCTGTTAATAAACAATAAGCTCTGTTTTATCGACGAAACAGAGCGCTTTACCGACTGTTAATAAACCAGAGGTTCTGCTTTATCAATTGTTAGTTAAACCAAAAGTTGTTTTATCAATTGATACTAAAACCAGAAGTTCCGTTCTATCAATTGTTAATAAAACCAGAAGTTGTTTTATCAATTGCTACTAAAACCAGAAGTTCTCTTCTATCAATTGTTAATAAAACCAGAAGTTGTTTTATCAATTGCTACTAAAACCAGAAGTTCTGTTCTATCAATTGTCAATAAAACCGGAAATTCCGTTTTATTCACTGTTAACGAAACGAAGGCTGTATTTTTACTGACTGCTAATAAACCAGAGGCTCTGTTTTATCCATTGTTGTTAAAACCAGAGGTTCTGTCTTATCGACTGTTAATAAATGAGAGGCTCTGCTTTATCGACGATTTACAAAACAGAGGCTCTATTTTGCCGCATTTTAATAAACCAGAAGTTCTGTTTTTCCCGACTGCTAATAAACCACAAGTTCTATTTTTATGAACGATTAACAAAACAGAGGCTCTGTTTTACCGATTGCAAAATAATTAGATGTTCTGTTTTATCGATGGCGTATAAACTGGAAGTTCTGTTTTTATCGAAGATTAACAAAACAGAGACTCTGTTTTACCGATTGATAAAAAAACAAAGGTTCCGTTTTATCGACTACTATTTAAAACAGAATCTCTGCTTTACTGACTGTCAATAAGGCAATGGTTTTGCTTTACTGACTGTCAATAAGGCAATGGTTTTGCTTTACTGACTGTCAATAAGGCAATGGTTCTACTTTATTGACTGTTAATCAGAAGCAGGCTTTGCTCTTTCGAACTTTGATAAAATAGAGGCTCTATTTTATCGGTTGCTAATAAGACAGAGGCTCTACTTTACCGACTATTAATACAACAAACTCCACTTTATCAGCTGCTTTTTTATCAATATAGAGGCTCTGCTTTATCAACCATGATTGCAAACAGTAGCTCTGTTTTACCAACTGTGAATAAGACAGAGGCTCTGTTTTGCCAACTGTTGGAAAGTTAGAAATCTGCCGTATTGATTGTTGATAAATTATAAATCTTTATCAAGTATCGTTATTAATTATCATTTATCGTTATCATTTATCGTTATCAATTATCAAGTTTAATGATCAATTATCGTTAAAAATTGTCAAATATTATGGAATATCGACAATTTTGAAGGATGAAAAAATGTTTACTTGTGATCGAGAGCTCTGTCTACACTACTTGAAAAGGATTTTAAATATAGGTAGGCGAATTTTTTAAGTCTTCGTCACACGCGGTACATTTGAGAACGTCTCGTTCATTGACCAAAGTACACGTGGGACACTCTTTCCCGCCGCTGGCGAGCGGAATATCTTCGTTTCCTTTATGTCTGGATTTTAGGCACATTTCGCAAATGGAATTGCTGGCTGAATTTGAGAATGTGCAGGTGGCACAGGTCCACCTGTCATCCTCCTTGTCGTCCTTAATCTTTAAATCCCTCATGTACTGGGAAATCTGCTGGTCGGTCTCTTTTGCCTGGAAAATATTCAAATTTGGCATTGTTTGGTAGTTCTTCTTGCTCTTCTCGTGCAGCTTCTCCGAGGGGAATTCAATGTAGGATTTCAAATCGGCCGCGTCAAAGGACGACTTTTTCTTGTGGCAAATGTGCTCCTGATTGCTGGCACGAGTGTTGGTGGCGTTCTCGAGCTCGTTCTGCGAGCGGGCTAGTTTTCTCTTCTCGTATTTGAGAAGCTTCTCCTCGAGCTCCGAGGGCTTGGTGAATTTGTGCTTGAAATTACGCGCGGCAATTTCCCGCTTGGCGAGAATGTCGTCGCGATCACCAAGATCTTTTGAATATCCGCTGGTACGCAGGCCGTCGTAGACGTAGTCCCAATTCTCCGCATTTGAGCTTGACTTATTCACGAATTTGCCGCACTGATCGTTCCCGGCCAGTTGTCGATGAGGAAAGTCCACTTCGTCGAAGTAATTCTTGTGATGATTGTGCTTTGTGCTGTGCGACTTCTCGTGAATTGGAGGATCGAGTTCAATGAGACAGCCGGTGGGCACTCGAGAGGTGCAGCTTGGCAAATTGGACGTGAAAGGCATGCCGGGGGACTTTCTGTAGCCGTAAGTGTTGCAGTGATTGCCGAAATTCTCCGGCTGGAGATGATAGTTCTCGAGAGGGTGGCCAGTTTCGGCGAAATATGCATAATTGGGCACGCAGGGTATTGATGTGTTGTAATTGCTCACTGAGAGGGGATACTGAATTGAGGGTGATATTATGTCAGCAGGAACTGAAGACACATAGGGGTACTTTAGATACATCTCTTGCTTCGATTGACTATTGCTGAGCTTCTCGTGGAATCGATAGTTTAAAGCGCGAATCGCTTGCTCTGGCGTGCCCACGTGATTTTCACGGAATTCTAGAACTTCCAGCCATGATATCGTAAAGTTTTTTGAAACGCCTTCCCAAATCTCCTTCAATATCTGTCGACAAATGTTGCAAGTTTAAAAATAAATACAAAATGAGCGGAAAATTGTGTTCATTTCATCCACATTTTGCCTCTTCGTGGAGAATTTTTTTTTTCTGCAAAAAGCAACCTTGAATTTTTTAAACAAGTTATTTTTATTATTGAAAAGTGGTAATTTTAAAAGTTTCAATAAGAAGTTCAATTTTAAATGTCCAAGATAGTTAAAAAGCAACAATCTATCGATAAATTTCGAGTAATATGAATATTTAGTATAATTATACTTTGGTCGATTTGTTTTCTAATGCTGAATATTTTTCTTAAAGAAACTATCATAAAAAATGATAATTTTAAAAGTTATGATAAAAAATGTAATTTTAAATTACAAAAATAATTAATAATTTTATAAAAAACAATTGTTTTTGAAGATTGCTACTATTTCTCAAAAAAAGCAAAAATAAAATTATTCAATTTTACTTTACATTCTAAAAATAATTAAGACTTTTTTTACGGAAAATTTTTTTCAGAGAATTATCTTTATTTTGAAGTATTTTGAAGTACTCTGAAGTATTTTAGAGTATTTTAAAATAGTTTTAAGTAGTTTTAAGTAGTTTTAAGTATTCTGAAGTAGTCTGAAGTATTTAAAAATATTTTAAACTAGTTTAAAATATTTAAGTTTTAAGTAGTTTTAAGTATTTCGAAGTAGTCTGATGTATTTTAAAATATTTTAAAGTAGTTTTAAGTATTACAGGGATCACAGTCGTTTTTTCGTTCTATTTTAAAAAAGGGGATTTTCTTGCATAAAAAGGGGATTTTGAAATGAAGAGAAAAAAAGAACATAGTAATATTCAAAAATTTTAAAAACGTTAATTAATCTCTTGCTATTAATTAAAAAATACAAAATTGATTTATTTTCATTCAATGAGTTTCCCATGATCTCCATGAGAAAAATAGAAAAATTATATTATATTTTGCAGGTGTGCGTGTGTGTGTGCATATGTAAAAAAATTAATTTTTCAATATTTTGTAAGAACAGGTAAGAATTTGAATTACTTTCGAAAAAATGAAAGTTCTTTAATTAATACTCTTAGGGTTATTGCAAAAGCAATTTTCTATAGAATTTAAATTAATCAAGGTCATTATTTTAACCATTAAAACCATTTGAAGTATTTTGAAGTACTCTTGAAGTATTTTAAATCCTTTTAAAACATTTTGAAAAACTATAATGTTTTAAAACCTTTAAAAACACTTGAATATACT
>WNHD01003705.1:0-12290 GCA_011057455.1 Ganaspis sp. Gsp50
ATTAACAGTATTTTCCTATTGACAGTATTTTCCTATTGACAGTATTTTCCTATCAACAGTATTTTTCTATTGACAATACTTTCTTATCGAAAGTATTTTCCTATTGGCAGTATTTTTTATTGACAGTAATTTTCTATTGACAGTACTTTCTTTTTGACAGCACTCTCCTATTGACAGTATTTTCCTATGGACAGTATTTTTCCATTAAAAGTATTTTCCTATTGACAGTATTTTTCTATTAAAAGTATTTTCCTATTGACAGTATTTTTCTATTAACAGTAGTTTCCTATTGACAGTATTTTTTATTGACAGTAATTTTCTATTGACAGTACTTTCTTATCGACATTATATTCCTATTGACAGTATTTTTCTATTGACAGTAAATTTCTATTGACAATATTTTTCAATTAAAAGTATTTTTCCATTGCGACAGTATCTTCCAATCGACAGTATTTTTCTATTAGTAATACGTTTTAACAGACCGTATTTTATATTAGTACAATTTCTCTGTTGACAGTATTTTATGAGAAAAATATCCCTATTAACAGAATTTTCCAATGAAAAGTATGTTACTACTGACAGTATTTTTCTACTAACAGTTTAATATTAACAGTGTTGGTCGTATTTTTCTATGAACAGTATTTTTGATCAGAATTATGTCTCTATTGACAGCATTTGTCTGATAACAGTATATTTTAACTACAGTATTTTCCTATTGATACTATTAATGTATTGATAAGAATTTTTTATTGATAGCTCTTTTCTGATAATAGTCTGTTCCTGTTAAAATTATTATATATAATTAAAAATAAATGTATAAAGTTGTAGAAACAAATAAATCCTGTTAGTAGCAGAATACTTTTAGTAGATAAATACTGTCAATAGGCCAGTAGAGGCAATAGAAAAATAACGTTATTAAGGGAAAATTATTAGTAGAAAAATACTGTAAGTAGGGGGAATATTATTAGTAGAAAAATACTGTAAATAGTTCAATACTGACAGTAGGTGAATACTGTTAGTAGTGGAATACTATTAGTAGAAAAATACTATTAACATGTCAATATAGTGACAATAGAAGAATAATATTATTAAGGAAAAATTATTAGTAGAAAAATACTGTAAGTAGAAGGAACACTTATAGTAAATAAATACTGTTAGTATGAAAATACTATTTGTACATAAATACTGTTAGTATGAAAATACTATAAGTAGATAAATACTATCAGTATGGGGATGCTATTGGTAGAAGAAAAGTACTGTAAGTAGGGGAATACTATTAGTGAAAAAATACTTTCAGTAGGGAAGTTCATGTAGTATAAAAATACTATTAGTAGGGGAGTACTATTAGTAGAAAAAATACTGTCAGTATGGCAATCCTATTGGTGTAAAAATACTGTTAGTAGGGCATAATATTAGTTGGAAAATACTGCTAGTAGGGGAATACAATTACTGGAAAAATACTACTAGTAAGGGAATACAATTAATAGTAGAAAAATACTGGTAGTAGGAGAACAAATCCTATTGAAAATCTCGGTCAGTATAAAGTTTAGTGTTAATAGTCAAATACCTTTAGTAAATATGTATTGTCAATATTATTTATTCATAACATTATTTACAATAGTCCAATATTGAAGGGAATAACAGTTATAATAATAGTACGATAAGTAAATAATTATAGCATTAATAATTACTATTGCCTATAATCATTACAAATTTATACTCTACTAATCTGAATTAATATTATGAACTAAAATTTAGAGCCCGAAATAATTTGTAAATATATTTTATGTACCTACAGCATACATATTTGATTTATTCTGGATATAATTATAAGCTCTCATTTTATGACTATGAACATGACAGTGGCTATTTTAAAGGCTCTAATGGGTTGCTATGTTTTCTATTATAAACGTTTTTATACAATATTTTGGAAATATTGAAGATAATGTTAAATTGAATTTTCTGTTAGAAGCATCGCTTTTGTTTCATCAAATTTTAACTGCTAAATTCGGAGTAAGGTTACATGTCCAAAATTGATTATATGTTCGCTAATTGTCACGTAAAATTTAGTTATCCAATAAATTTTCTAATTAGCAGTGAAACGGGAATAATTCTGATTTAGAGGTGCATCAAGATTAGCGTAATTATTTATTGTTGTTTCGGAACTAGACAATTGAGAAAATTAGTTGTTAGTTAAAATATGTTGGTTTTTAGTTATTTGTGTAATAATGATAGCTAAGGTAATAAAAATTATAATAATAATAATAACAATAATAATAATAGTAATAATAATAATAATAATAATACATCCAATAATAATTAATATGGTAATAATACAAATAATAATTAATAATAATAATTATAATAATAATACATCCAATAATAATTAATATAGTAATAATACAAATAATAATTAATAATAATTATTATAATAATAACAACATAAATAGTAATTCATAATAAATGATAATAATAATTAATAAAAATAAATAATAATTTCTGTAATATCAATTCTGATCGAAAGTTCTACTTGTTATATAATTATTCCAATATTAAATTTGTCATTTGTGTTGTGCTAAATATTATTATTATTATTATTATTATTATTATTATGTAAAATCATGATTTACATAAAGACATTTAGTATCCAATTCAGCATTATCATTACTATTATTATTGTCATCATTATGTTGCTACATAATTCTAACCAATAAGATTATAAATACCAATAAATTAAAATCTTCTGTTTTCATACTCAAATTATTCGTATTATTAATACATTTATAATTAGTTCGCATTATTATTTCCAGTATGGATTATTGTTTTAGGCGAAATGAATTTAATGATGATGATTATTTTTTTAAATGTATATTTGTATCATTAGATATATTAAGATAAAGTTTGCAATAATTGGAAATGATTCAAGAGTCATTTGCAATGTGTTAACATCAATAGCAGCGTATTATTATTATCACCAGCAAAGCCGTCAGTCTCGCACTAATAAAGCCATCACTATTATCAGCAGAAAAGCCACGGTCATTGTCAGTAATCATTAGTGTCAACATTATCATCAATAAAATTACTGTTATCACTATTAGGACAAACATTTCCATTTGGGTACATTTGTTAATAATAATTTCATTCTTTGCTTTTTAGGCTTTTAAATTTTAAATAAGTATGAATCTGAATTATTTAAAATAAATGAAAATACTTTAATAGGAATTTAAATTTTAATAATTGAAACTTAACGAACGAATAGTGACAAACGAAATCTAGCAAAAGGAATCTAACAAATGAAATCTAACAAATGAGATCTAATAAAAAAATTTACAAATGAAATCTAGCAAATGAAATGTAACAAATGAAATCGAACAAATGAAATCGAACAAATGAAATCGAACAAATAAAATGTAGCAAATGAAATCTAGCAAATGAATTTGAACACATGAAATGTACCAAATGAAATCGAACAAATAAAATGTAGCAAATGAAATCGAACAAATGAAATCTAGCAAATGAAACCGAACACATGAAATGTAACAAATGAAATCGAACAAATGAAATCTGACAAATGAAATCTAGCAAGTGAAATCAAACAAATGAAATCGAACAAATGAAATTTAACAAATGAAATCGAACCAATGAAATCTAGCAAATGAAATCGAACTCATAAAATGTAACAAATGAAATCGAATAAATGAAATCGAATAAATGAAATCAAATAAATGAAATTTAACAAATGAAACCTAGCAAGTGAAATCGAACACATGAAATCGAACAAATGAAATCTAACAAATGAAATCGAACAAATGAAATGTAGCAAATGAAATCGAACATATGAAATCTAGCAAATGAAATGTAACAAATGAAATCTAGCAAATGAAATGTAACAAATGAAATCGAACAAATGAAATTTAACAAATGAAATCGAACCAATGAAATCTAGCAAATGAAATCGAATAAATGAAATCGAATAAATGAAATTTAACAAATGAAACCTAGCAAGTGAAATTGAACACATGAAATCGAACAAATGAAATCTAACAAATGAAATCGAACAAATGAAATGTAGCAAATGAAATCGAACAAATGAAATCTAGCAAATGAAATGTAACACATGAAATGGAACAAATGAAACCTAACAAATGAAATCTAACAAATAAAAACCACAGTAAGAAATTAGGAGTACAAAATGAAATTAAGAAATTATCAATAGGAAAAGGAAAAAAGTAATTATTAGTAATAATTTAAAGTAATTAACAATAGAAAAACGAAGCCAAAAAATAATCAATAGAAAAGCGAAGGGACGAATTATCAATAAAAAATAAAAGTGATAAATTATAAATCGAATATCAGTTTGGGATATTATCAATAAGTAAATAAATAAATAGATACCAAAAGCAAAAAATTTCAAAAAAAAATTATGAATAGAAATTCGAAGTAAGAAATTATAAATAGTAAATCAAAGTTGAAAATTATCAATAGAACTCCAGGGTAATAAATTATCAGTACAAATTCGAAATAATTATCAATAGAGAACGAAGTGAGAACTTATCAATCGAATATCAATTTTGAAAATTATCATTAAAAACAATAAATAAAAAAATAAATATAAGTAAAATCTGAAGGCAAGAAATGATCAAACGAAAATTAAAATAAGAAATTACCAATCGAATGCCAATTCAATAAATTATGAATAAATAAATAAATAAATGAATAAAAAGCAAAAGTAAAAAATGATCAATAATCAAAGCAAAAAATTATTAGTAAGAAATTAAGGCCAAAAATTATCATTGAAACTTTAAGTTAATTATCAACAGAGATTCGAATAAGATATTATCAACATAGAATCAAAAGTCGGAAATTATCAATAGAACATCAAAATAAGAAATTATTAATCGAATTTCAATTTGGAAAATTGGCAATAAATTTATAAAAACCGAAAGCTAGAAATTATAAAAAAATGCAAAGTAAGAAATTATCAAAAGAACATCAAAGTTAAAAATTACTAGTAAGAAATAAAAAAATTTTCACTTGGAATTGATGATGATTAAAAATTGAATGTAATTACGACCAGGAAATCGTAAATAATTAATAAAAAAAAAAGAAATATGCTTCCTCTATAAGGAAGCAAAAACAATCGTAAATAATCGAAGGTCGAACTAAAAGATTACAAAATTACTGCATAAAAAACTACAAAATTTCAACATAAACAATTACAAAATTTCTGCATAAAAAATTACAAAATTTTTTGCATAAAAAGTTACAAAATTTCAACATAAACAATTACAAAATTTCAACATAAACAATTACAAAATTTCAACATAAACAATTACAAAATTTCTGCACAAAAAATTACAAAATTGCAACATAAACAATTACAAAATTTCTGCATAAAAAATAACAAAATTTCAACATAAAAAATTACAAAATTTCTGCATAAAAAATACAATAAGAATCAAATCAAACAAATGAAAAGGTAATTATGACCATCAAACCAAAGAAATCCTCACCAGAAAACGAGTACAAGAAACGATCAAACCAAAATGAAAAAGCCACCAAAAACAAAAATCAAATCATCAACAGTTCCATCAGTAGCGCAAAATCAATATCAGAGTAAACAATCCGACTAGAAGTACCTTGCCGATGATTAGAAGCTTATAATTATCCCAGCCACTATTATCAATAGCGTAATTATCATTAGTACTAGAATTCAAGTCGTTATCATGGAAATTATACAGTAACGAGTCTGACTGCGGTAAGCCGTAAGTTTGACTATTGGCGAAATGCAAGTGGCATTGGAATGGAATTGGGATGGGTATATACCTATATAAAATTAAGGCAATTATTTATTGAGAACCTACCAAGGTATGTGCTGTTGGTTATAACCCAGAAAAGTTTGAGCGGATCAACCATTAAATCACATTCATCACATAAACAAGAGAATTGAACAGGAGACTATTCAACGACACCAGAGAGCGTGTGCAATATTCCGCGCGAGAATCCCGTTTTCGACTGGTGCGGAATGCATCCGAGGAACACCATCCACAAGGACTGGCGAGGAGATTTTTGTCCGTGGAGGGGATTCCCTTTTGTGGTTGAAATAGCGCGCTATCGCGGACAGTGCCGGCACTCGAGGCAAGTCCCGTGATCCGCACCTGTCATCGAGGCATACTTTTATCGCGCTATTTTACCCCAAGCAAAGATCGAGACGCTACGCCAATCGGGAGGGAGAGAAACTCAACAGGAAATTACAGAGTGAATGCGAGCAGTTAAAAATAGGGTGGGGGGTTTAGAACGAGAGAGAGAGTCACTCTCTGTCTCTCTCTCTCTCACTCTCTCTGACTCTCTATCTATCTCTCTGTCTCTCTCCCACTCTCTCTGCCTCTCTATCTATCACTCTGTCTCTCTCCCACTCTCTCTGCCTCTCTATCTATCTCTCTGTCTCTCTCCCACTCTCTCTGCCTCTCTATCTATCTCTCTGTCTTTATATACCTCTCTCTGTCACTCTCTGTCACTCTCTGTCACTCTCTGTCACTTTCTGTCACTTTCTGACACTTTCTGTCACTTTCTGTCTCTCTCCCACTCTCTCTGCCTTTCTATCTCTCTCTCTCTGTTACTTTCTGTCTCTCTCCCACTCTTTCTGCCTCTCTATCTATCTCTCTGTCTCTATTTCTCCCTCCCCTCTCTCTCTCCTCCTCAGAAAGAGAAGGGTAAACAAAAGTGAGTGAAGAGAAGAGTAGAGAAAGAGGTAAATAGAGGCAGAGAGAAAAATAGAGACAGAGAGAAAAATAGAGACAGAGAGAAAAATAGAGACAGAGAGAAAAATAGAGGCGAGAGATGAATAGAGACAGAAAGAAATTGAGACAGAAAGAAATAGGACAGAAAGAAACAGAGACAGAAAAAATAGAGACAGAAAGAAATAGAGACAGAAAGAAATAGAGACAGAAAGAAATAGAGACAGAAAGAAATAGAGACAGAAATAAATAGAGACAGAAAGAAATAGAGACAGAGAGGTGCATCTCTTGTCTTCTCTTTTTATTTACTTAAAGGGTCATCCAAATGAAAGGAGAAGAAAGCAACAGATAAAGTGAAAAAAACTGAATCGAAAAGTCCTTTACCACTTTTCAAAATTTTTATCCGTTCCGGAGTTATGACGGTTTAAAGTTGGCCAATGGCGAGCGAGCTAGATAGCAGCCATCCCCTCCTTCGTGACGAAAGCGCAGTGGAGCGGTACCACTACCTAATTGGCTAACTTTAAACCGTTGTAACTCGAGAAGGGCTTAAAATTTTGAAAAGTGGTAAAGGACTTTTTGATTCAATTTTTGATAATCTATTTATTCCTCTAATATGTTCGCCTTAAGGGAGAAGTTCGACACTGAGAGGAAATGAATAAAAAAACAATTAAAAAAAAACTGATTTTTTGAAAGTTAAGAAAGATTTCGTGAAAAATGGAAAAGCCTTTTTTGAAAAATGAAAAAAATTTCTTGAAGAATGAAGATTTTTCAAAGATTAAAAAGATTGTCAAAGATAGAAAAGATTTGTCAAAAATTGAAAAGATTTTTTAAAGATTGAAAAGATTTCTTGAAGAATGAAGATTTTTCAAAGATTAAAAAGATTGTCAAAGATAGAAAAGATAGAAAAAATTTGCTAACGATTGAAAAGATTTGTCAAAGATTGAAAAAATTTGTCAAAGATAGAAAAGATTTTTCAAAGATAGAAAATAACTTTTTAAAATATTAAAAATAATTGTTTGAAAAATTACCAAAATAATTATAACAAATGTACCAGTGATTGGCACGTTTTTTTTATCTTGCAAAAAGAGAATGGAAGACAGAAAAAAGATTTTTCGAAAACTAAAACGAAACTTAGAGCACAAAGAAACATAACGGAAATAATTTTTTGAAACACAGCAATTTCCCAAAGGGTGGATTTATTGAAGCTGAATTTTCCTGAAAGGCACATTTTATGAAAACGAACAATTCTCTCTGAGAGGGAGTTTTTTTATCGGAGGAAATTTCATGAATGAATTTTGGAAAGGAAAAGAATTTCAAATGAAAATAATAATTATTGAAACAAAAACGAAAAGTAGAAAATCGAACATTTTAATTCCAGAAGGCAAATGGAAAGAAGTATATATGTATTTAACTTTTGTTTTTATTGTTTCTTGAAAGAATAAATATACATATTTTGTTTAGGTACAAAAACAGGAAAAAGTCAGAACATTTTTGGAAGGAAAATACATTCTTAGAAAAAGGGTGTAATTGAAAAAAGTGGAAATCTTGGAAAAACGGAGAAAACTAATTTTTTTTACAAAAAATGATTTTGTTAAAAGGAGAAGGAACCTTTACAAAGAGAAAATTACATTACGCCAGACGAATTTCAGAGAAAATTAGATTTTTCAAGAAAAGGGAATTTTTATTGAGAGAAAATTAAGTTTCGAAAAAGAAGTGCGTTTTTTCTAAGAAGAGATCTTTTAATATAAAAAATTCTGTTAAAAATCTGAATTTAAATCTAAATTTTAGTGTAAATGTACAGTAGAATTACAAAATGTAATTTAAACCAATTAAATAAACAAGTCATTTCTAATAAAAAACCAAGTAGAATTCTATTTAGAAATTTATAATCTCTGTAAATCTGAATTAGTAGTTTTCTACTCCTTTAATAGCAAGAAGTCGTTCTCCGATTGTAATCGTAAAGATTTACTCATTTTTAACGAAAAACATAACTAATTTGTTAGCGGAATTTTTAATGTTATTAATATTATTAATTAATAATATCAGATATATTAAAATATCACTATTTTTTGTAGAATACAACTATTTTTAGTAGAAAACTACTATTTTTAGTAGAAAACTATTATTTTTAGTAGAAAGCTACTATTTTTAGTAACAAGCTACTATTTTTAGTAACAAGCTACTATTTTTAGTAGATAGCAACTATTTTTAGTCGAAAACTATTAATTTCATTAATAAATTACTACTACTTAAAACAGTGAAGTTTGACTATTTCAATTAGTAGTAATTGACTAATAAAATTACTCGTTTCATACGAAAATAGAGATATTCTATTAAAAATAGTGATATTCCACTAGAAATTAGTAAATTTGTACTATTTCAATAGGTAAAAGACTTTTCACTATTGAATTAGTAGAAAATTACTAATTCAGATTTAGAGAGAAGAGGTTCAAACTAATTACAATTAATATATATTTTATACTAATTAAAACTTCTAAAATTGTCTACTAATTTGAATTCACACAATTTTCTACTTATTAAATCAATACTAAAATTGCCTACTGTAATTGAAATTAATAATATTTTCTACTAATTCAAACTAATCGAATTTTCCATTGACTTAAATTAAAGAAACTTTTGACTAATTTTATGCCACTTTTACGAAACATTTTAGTGTAAAAAATATTAACAAAATTAGTAAAAGTGTTCACTAATTCAAATCAATGGACTTTTAACTAATTCAAATTGGTAATTTAATATGTGAGTTATTACTAATTTAAATATCTGAAGTTTGACTGTTTCAATTAGTAGTTATTTTTTAATTAAACTAGTAGTCTTTTTTACTAAGAATTAGTAAAAATTTTTAATTAGTAATTTCGCTTTTCACTAAAAACTAGTAGTTTTATATTACAAGATTGATTATTTAAACAAATTTTAAACAAATTTATAACAAATATTGATTATTTAAATCTGTAAACGACTTTTCACTATTGAATTTTATTTTATAATTACTAATTCAGGTTTAGAGAGTTTATTTAAAACATACTAAAAAAAATTAGTTAAATATCCAAACCAAATAATCCTTATTCCAAAGAAAACTTTTTCAGCAAAAAAATAACTACAAGAAAATAACAAAAACAAAATAACAACAAAGTAACAACAACAAAATAACAACAAAATAACAAAAAAATGACAACAAGAAAATAACAAGAAAATAACAAAAACAAAATAACAAGAAAATAACAAAAACAAAATAACAACAAAGTAACAATAACAAAACAATAGCAACAAAATAACAAAAATAACAACAACAAAGTAACAATAACAAAACAATAGCAACAAAATTACAAATAATAACAACAACAAAATAACTACAAAAAAGAACAAAATAAGAACAAAATAACAAGAACAAAATAACAATAAAAAACAAGAAAATAACAAAAAGAATATCAACAACAAAATAACAGCATAAGAATAATATAAAAGTACAAAAGAAAACCCATGAAAAAAATTCCCAAAACAAAATTGTCCAAAAGAAAATTTTCAAAAGAAAAAAAAATGATTCTCTCAGAGGATCCTCTTTCAAAAAAGAACGTCTATTCAAGGGATAGGGACTTCTGTTTAAGGGAGAGAAAATAACACTGTTAAAGGGGTAGGTTAGATTTCTCGTTGGAGGAAAGAGGAAGTAGCGTGGGGTTGGGGGCGGGGGGGGGGGGGGGGCTAGAGATCCCGGGCCACGTTGAGAGACGAGAGGTATAAGAGAAATCCTACGTTGAGAGTGTGCATCGGTGGGAATGTACCCGTGCCACCAAAGCTCAGATTTGCGCAGTCGCGTCAAATGGTTGAGATGGAAACTTGGAGGGCGGGGGGGGGCAGTGAAAACCCACCCCTCAGTCAATATACTGTGTCACCACGTACAGAGAGAACGTGAAATGCCCTGCACTGTGCCATCGTGGACCCCGTAAACCTGGTGCCCCTACACACATGACTTCCCCCCCCCCCTCCGAACAGAAGTAGTCACTTGATGTCCCGGCCGCGGCACTATGCTTCCATATATGTAGAGTGTAGTCACTTTAGTTTGTTGAGTACAAGCACTGTTGGGCAAGTTGCTTTTTAAAAGTGACTCGTTAAGTTGCTTTGTAAATAGCTAGAAATTCCATGCATCTTTTTTTTAAATACAATTTTATGGTGCTTGGATTGAATTTTTGTTGGCTTTTTTATTTTTGCTTCTTTTATTTATATCCAATTTTTATTCTATTTTATCTTTATTATTTTTAATTATTATTTTTATTCTATTGTATTTTTATTTAATTTTTTTATTCTATTGTATTTTTATTTAATTACTTTTATTCTATTGTATTTTTATTTTATTATTTTTATTTTATTCTATTTTTATTTTATTAATTTTATTCTATTCTATTTTTATTTTATTATTTTTATTCTATTCTATTTTTATTTTATTATTTTTAATCTATTCTATTTTTATTTTATTAATTTTATTCTATTCTATTTTTATTTTATTATTTTTATTCTATTCTATTTTTATTTTATTAATTTTATTCTATTCTATTTTTATTTTAATATTTTTATTCTAATTTTATTTTTCTGTTTCTATTTTTATTACCTTTTTAAATATTTTTAAAAGACGGAGGCATATTTTATTACCTCCCCCCACCCCTGGACCCCACTTTTCATCTTTGAAACGCTTGTAAGATAAAACAAAAGAATTTTATAAAAAAGACATTAAAAGATTTCGAATTTGACCAAAATTGGAGGTGAATTTAAACGATTGACATTTGGTGGGGGGGGGGGTCAGCCCCCAGGAGCCCCCTCGTGGCAATTTTGTGATTTAGTCTAGTTAGCATAGTCAGACCAACGTAGCAAGGTAGATTTAAAACGAGGCAGTAGAAAAAGCAGCCATAGTCAGACCAACGCAGTAAACAATATTTAAAGCCGGACAGTAGAAAAAGCAAATATAGTCAGACAAACGCAGCAAAGGAGGTTCAAAATAAAACAGATAAAGCAAAAATTGTCAGACCAAATGAAATATTAGCTTGCTTCTTCTACTGTCTTATTTTCAATATATTTTGCCTCATTGGTCTGACTATGCTTGTTTTTTCTACTTTTTAATTTTGTCTTACTTAATTGGTCTATGTTTGCTTTCTCTACTTTCAAATTTTTTCCTACTACATTCGGCTGACTATATTTGCGTTTTCTACTGTCTGAATCTTTCTTTCTGCGTTTGTCTGACTATATTTACTTCTTCTACTGCTTTATTTTAAATCGTTTTTGCTGCATTTGTCTCACTATATTTGCTTTCTCTACTGTTTGGTCTTCAATATTTTTTACTGTGTTGGTCTGACTATATTTGCTTTTTCTACTATCTTATTTTCAATCTTTTTTGCTTCATCGGTCTGACTATGCTTGTTTTTTCTACTTTTTATTTTTTTTTACTGAGTGGGTCTGACTATATTTATTTCTTCTATTGTTATCTTTTAAATCCTTTTTGCTGAATTTGTCTGACTATATTTGCTTTTTCTACTGTCTTATTTT
>WNHD01003706.1:0-17102 GCA_011057455.1 Ganaspis sp. Gsp50
TTACAAAAACGTTAACTTTTTGGAAATCCAAAATGTTAACAGTAAACATTTTTATGTCACCATTTTGATGCCTTTTAGTTGACAGTGTGCCGCCTGGGTTAATACAAACGAAATATTCAAATCTATTGAAAAATAATTGAAAGTTAAAACGACCAACTTTCACGTGTGGACAGTAATGAATGAATGAATGAAAGAAAGAATCATTGTCGATTATTATATATAATTATAGACAACAATTATAAATTTAGTTTTATTAAGAAAAGTTGGAAAAACGTTCAAGAAGTACAATCGATGGTTGCTAATTAAATGATCTCAACTTACGACGTCTGTTTAGAAAGAACTCCATCTGTTTTGGAAATATTTATAACCTGAAATTCATGATTTTTAATTATTATTTAAAATGATTTCTCTTTATTAATTTTAGATTTTATGTTTACAATCATCAATCTTTGATGTCTTGAAAACTATTGTAAAAAGTTGTTTTCAGTTTCTTAGCATTCGTGAATTATTTATCACTAATTCAAAATTGCCTGTCAAATTATAAAAACTTCTTAATTTGAGATAGGGCTTTTCTAACTATAGCCACAAGTTGGGTTCTTTCAATTATAGCAACCATCGAAATATACATATACACAATTTTAATTATATGTATATACTTACAGATTCCCCAAAAACCACAACCTCTTCACATTTTTCACTGCAAATTATTTTCAATTTAATATATATTTCACAATTATTAATTTCTTTTAGACAATCTGTCATCTAACAACTCTAGTAAAAACTTAATAAAAACAAAACAGAATCGACCATATTTTCTGACATTTGATTTCTGAGATTGATTTTATTGGGATAAAATATATTCTGTCCGACGTGCTCGCCGCGAATGACTCAAAAAGTTAAATTTTTTCATTTTAATTTCCAATTCACAAAAAAGATTATTTTTGGAGAATCACCCATTTATAAAAAATGATAAAATTAAATTCTATTCTTATCAAAACATTTTTCAAATTTTTCGCAATAATTCTGATAGATGTCGCACTCCAACGCTGTCGCAGGACGCTTGCGTACAGTTGTTGTTTAGCCATGCATTTGTATAGCAATTCCCGCATTTTCCTCCGCATGACTGTTGCTGTGAAACACTGTGATTCTGTGGAATCGGTGAAATCTTATTGTCTTTGATATAATATAGAGTTACTGTAAACATTTTACATTGCTTACATTAAAAATTGTTTATAAAAATGTCCGATGAGGAATCATCTGAGCATGTTGCAGTAAATTATGATCCGGATGACACTATCAAAATATTACTTGCAACGGATTGTCATTTAGGTTATGAGCGAACAACAAGAAGAGGTTTGTTATTTTCATATTTTCCATATTGTTATTATGTGATTAGTATTATTGTTATCGCTGGTATTGTTTAATTCACTTCTATTCGTTATTTCGCCTTTAAAGTTAATAAAAAGTCTGTTAAATATGTTTTTTTCACTAACTATAAGTACTTAACATTTTAACATTAGAAATCATGTGCAGTATAACCGGCAAAGCCGGTAAATTTTTTGTTGTGCAAAAAGTAGTATAGATACTTATTGTTAAAATTTGGCCCATTAACGAATAGAACAAGTTGTTAATTAAACAATTAAATATACATATGCCTAAGACAACAATGTAACAAAAAAGTTAAATGAATTAAATAATTTAATTCAAATTAATTAATTCAAATTTTATAACTTTTTTGAAATTTAAAATAAATCACTAATAGTTATAATTTTCATAAATAACAAATCAAGTGTTTGTTATGATTTTTTACTTGTTTATTTTTCTTGAATGTCATCTTGTACTTAATTTAATTATTAAAGAAACACATATAAACAAACAATATGAAATAAAACACTATATAAAAATGTTTACATCTTTAAAATTATTATAGTAGACAACTTTTTTAACAATCGAAATTATTTCTAAATATTATACAATTTCTTCAGTCTATAATGAAAGGCTTAAAAATTTTAACATAAATTAATTCATGTTCTTATTTTAACAAAACTGTTAGAAAAGCTTACTGATTTATACGAAAATCAGAATTGTAAAATATGTATACAAATTGCAGGGTTTTTGGTAATCTTGAAAATCTTGTATTATGAAAAATAGTAAAATTTTCTAAAATGAATTTTGTTCATTAAAATACTAAAAGCCTTAGTTGAATTAATATTATTTCCATTATGAGGATTGTTTATACATATAACAATAATTTTAAAATGTACTTAAAATTGTGAACTGGATGCTGCAATTTGACAAATAAATTTTGAATTTATAAATCATTTTCAAAATTAAAAGATGGTTTCTTAAATTTGTAAATATGTTCTTAATTTAAAATATGGGATCTTCAATCTGAAAAATAATTTTTGTAAATTTAAAAATTAATTTCCAATGCCTACAAATTAATTTTGCAAATTAATGAGGCTGAAATTTCTAACTTTTATTTCGTTTCTAAAAAATTAAAAACAAATTTTTGCTTTTTATACATTTTTCATATGTTTATTTAAAGCTTCAAAAAATTTTATTTGGTCAACATCTTTTTATTAAATTAGTAAATAATTACTGGAACAATGATTTAAAGATAGAATTTGCTCTTTAGTTTTTCGTAAACGAAAAAACGTTACAAAATTCAATATCATTAAAAAAAAGAGTTGTTAGACTAAAACATTATTTATTTTTATTTTATTTAATTTTATGAGCTTTAAAAGCAGATCTTTCTTATTTTTCATTAAAAGATGATTTCTCAAATTTGAAAATGAATTTTTAAATTCAAAATTGGGATACAAACTCGAAAAATAAGTTCTTATATTGAAAAATCGATTTCTAACATTGACAAATTAATCTTGGAAATGAGTTCGAAAACTAAAATAATGGATTTTAAAATTTAGAAATATTTTATAAAATAAAAGATGATTTCTCAAACTAATAGGTGAATTTTTAAATTCAAAATTGGGATCTAAAATCGGAAAAGAATGTCTATTTTTGAAAAGTTTATTTCTAAGATTTTATAAACTAGCATGACGCTGAAGTACGTAACGTTTTTTTTTCGTTTGCAAAAATGGTGAAACAGATTACTGATATTTGTAAATTTTTTAAATTTAATATTTACAACATTATTTTGTCTATTTTTATAAATTTAGTAGGTAATTACTGAAACATTCATCAGGTAATTAAAAATATGCTTTTTATTTTTTTTAAACGACAAAAAAGAGTTCCAAACTTCATCACAAACTAGCCTCAATTTTATGAATAGATTTTTACAAAAAATATTTAATCGACTTTTACGAATTTTTTTATAATTTTATGCCACTTTTTCAACTTCTTTGCGATACGAAGACTTAAAAAATTTTAACTGCATTTATTTTTTGTATACGTAAAAGAAAGAACATAAATTCAATCTTTATAAAAACATGCAAACCTTTTTATAGTTTTGTGTAGAAATTCATTTGAAATACATTGAGATGATTCTACTCGATTTGAGAATTTTTTTTTGTGCAATTTAAAAAATAGTCATCTTTGTCCGAATGTTTTCGTTTCCTTTACATTATATTTAATAAATAAAGTGAATAAAATTAATAATTTTAAAAATAATTTAATGAGTAATATTACAATTTAATTTAGGTTAATAAAGTTTAAAACCTTTAAATAATAGAACAAAGTTTGCTTGAAAGTAGAAAAAATTGACACTTTTATAATAATAATATTGATTAACTTTTTGTTTTATAACAGATCAAGATGATGACAGTTTAGTCACTTTCGAAGAGATTTTGCAACTCGCACAAGAACATGAAGTAGATTTTATTTTATTAGGAGGTGATCTCTTTCATGAGACCAAACCACCTCAGGATGTTATGGCAAAATGCGTTTCATTGCTAAAGAAATATTGTATGGGAACAAGGTTTGTACTTTTAAAATTAAGTATTTATTATTTTTTTTATTTTTCTTTATTTGTTTATTAATATTATTTATTATTATCTGTACACTTCCAAGTGTATTTTTTATTTATAGACATTCTACATTTTATATACGCATTATTTAAATACATTTTCTTAACATATTTTGAATTTTTGAATTTATTTATTTTATTTATTTTATTTTGTTTATTTACTTCTCTTATTTATATTATTTATTCAATTGATTCTGGCCTCAGAGTGTACCTACAACTTTTTTCGACTATTTTGTAAATAAAATGCGACTTATCAATATCTATAGTATAAAATATACAATTATTATAATTAACTTTTTGTTAACTTCTATGTTATCTAAATTTTGAAGGAAAATATTTCTTATTATTTACCATTAATTAAATCCAATCACACCGCCAGTAAAAATTGTGCACCATTTTTTTAATTATTAAAAAACTTGTCAAATCGTAAAAAGTATAGGAAATACAATTATTCATTTAATAAAACGAAAAAATTTAAGTTATGTTAATTTATTTAATCAAATAAAGAAATTTAATTTATTTAATAAAATTAATAAATTTTATTTTCTAATAATTTTGAAGAAAAATGTGTCAAAAGAATTCATTTTATCCACATTTTTTTACTTTAAATGTGTTTAAGAAACTGTATTTTGTACCATTTTAAAATATGCAAATTAATTTCAAAATGATTTTTTATGTTCTTAAGTTTATTATGCTATCGTAATTTAAAAAAAAATCAAAATTACATATTTTTAAACTTTAAAAGTGCAATTTTGTTTGCGAAATACAAATCTTCCAGTTTTTATCAAACATAATATAAACCTCATTTTGAATATGGTTAAGTCTAAAATAATTTGTAAAAAGATGTATAATGTTTGAATATTATGTAGAAATCACAATTTAAAATTTTTAAGAAAGATTTTAAATATTTAATCGACTTTCTTTATCCATGAAATCGATCCGTGGCTTTTTATTGTTATTATTATTATCTAACTTTTATCTTAAATTTCAGAGACATTAAAATTCAAATGCTCACTGATCCGGAACTGATTTTTAAAGATTGCGACAATAAAACTATAAATTTCGAGGATCCAAATCTGAACATCAGCATTCCTGTTTTTTCAATTCACGGAAATCACGATGATCCAAGTAAAATTTATGTTTTTCAAAATTTATGAAACAATCAAGCAGAGTTATAACATTCAATTTTCTTGAAAATATAGGTTCAGGAGCTACAGGTTCTTTAGATCTGTTATCTGCAACCGGCTTGGTAAATTATTTTGGAAAATGGACAGATTTGCAGAAAGTAGAGATACCGCCTTTGATTATTAAAAAAGGGAATACTTACATTTCACTCTACGGGCTTAGTTATTTGAATGATAAAAGATTAGCAAGACTCATTCGGGACGGCAATGTAATGCAATTTTCCTAAAATTACCATTTTTACGAAATATTTTGCGAAAGTGAATTTCGCTTTCTTTTGTTAGATTCATAGATTTTTTTTAAAATGTTCTCTTTTTGCAGTTCAAAATGTTACGACCTACTGAAATTCCAGAAAGTTTCAATATGTTTGTTTTGCATCAAAATCGAGTCTGTCACGCGCACGTAAGTAGCTTAAACTTCATAAAAGAAGAGTCATTACCCAGTTTTCTTGACTTTATTATGTGGGGACACGAACATGAGTGTAAAATCACTCCGGAACATAAGGAAATTCCTGATTATTATATTTGTCAGCCAGGTAAAAAATGGTTTGTTTTGAAATTGAATTTATAAACAAAAGGTAAATCAATATTTAATCAGAAATAATTTTGTAATAAAATTGTTTAGGAAGCTCTGTTGCGACTTCTTTATGTGAGGGTGAAACGAAGATAAAACACGTTGGTCTTTTGTCTGTCAACAAAAGAGACTTCAAGCTAAAAGCTTTGCAATTAAAGACAGTGAGGCCATTTGTACTTGGCACTGTGGTTGTTTCAAGGGACTTGCCAGAATTATCAAAAATTCAAAGCAGAGAACGGTGTCCTGACTTAATTTACAAACATGTTAAGGACTATATTGAGTTCGAGTTGATGCCTCAAGCTGTGTCTCTTTTTACAAGTAAATATTTTAATTTTATGAAATAGATATAAATCAAGATAAAAATAGATACAAATAAAGATGCAGGAAAAAGATACAAGTAAAGATAAACAAAAAGATACAAATAAAGATAAACAATGTTTCCCTATGAGGAAGCAAAGAAATGATATAAATAAAATTTCAGTATTTCCTAATTAATCTGCATAGTTAAGGAAAACTATTTTTCATCAAAGAAAACAAAAATTTTACTCTAATGTTAAGAAAACAATTTTTAAGAGATTTTCTTCTACAATTCTTCTTTACTATTTTCTTGTAAATATTTGTCAAAAACTGCAATTTTGTTAACAAAATGATGTTTTCGAAGATATTTCTTATTTGAAAGAGACTAAAACTTTTAAATTTTTCCAGATCATTTATTTATTTATTTACATTTATTTACAGAACATCCAAAGCAGCCGATTTTGCCGTTAATACGTGTTAAAGTTTACTTATCGAATGATGATGAACGCTTTGAAAATAATAAGTATGTTATTAAGCTTGTCAACTTGTTATTATTAATTTTGTCTTTTAAATTTTAATTATAAATATTTGTGACGCTCCACGCTGAAAAGGTCTTTTAGTAGCAAATAGAAATAACCGTAAAATTAGATTTTGTCATTTTTAAGTTATTCAGAGGAATTAACAATTGTTGTATTTCTTTTGTATTACTTTTCTAATTGTAATATTTATTGCAGAATATCACAACAATATTGTGCCGATGTTGCAAATCCTATGGATATAGTGCTCTTTTGTAAAGAGTCAAGAAAGTTGAAGATGGCAAAAGGAACTAATGCGGATATTGCTGGCAAATTTTTTGAATTTGATGACATTTACGTAAGTTCATTTTCCCATTTATAATAATTAAAATGAATTAAATAACTTTATTTCAATAGATGTGAAAATTTAAATAATCAGAAAATAATGGAAATATAAGCAGATTTCACAGTCTCTTCCCTATTTTTCCTCTATTTTAAAGAATTGCCCTTTTCTTCCCTTTTTTAGAAATATCTGCCCTTTTTGCTTCCTTATAGAGGAAGCATTGTAATCGTGACGGTTTTCGATTTTCTAAAAATAGTTTATTTTTTAAATTATTTTAAAAATTTTTTCTTCAATTTTAACGATGTTCTAGAATGTTTTAAAATTTATTCTCAATTTAAACTTGTTTCAGATCTTTTCTTCACTCTCAGTTAATTTTCTTATTTTTTTAGTAATATTTGTTCTCTCCTAGTCCTAGTCACCTTCTTTATTTTTAGTTGCTTTATTTTTTAATATGTTATTTAAAATTTTTTCTTATTTTACAATTTTTTATGATTCTTAGTTCATTTACCCTAGTTATCTTCACATTTTCTTGTATTATTCTAAAGCAGTTTGTTAAATTTTTCCAGAAACTTTTTTACATTTTATTTATTTCTAGAAAAAATTAAAATTATTTTTTCTTTTTCTAGATAATTTTTAATTTTTTTTTTATTTTTATTTTTTTTCTAGTTATTGAATCATCTTTCTTCGTTTCTATTTTATTTTTATTTTATTTTATTTCTACTAATATTTCTATATCAATTTCTTTATTATCGATTTTCATTTTAAATTTTGACCTCTTGTATTCTCTAGTAATTTTATAAACTTTTCGTGAAATTTTTAGTTTCTCGATATTTTTTTTAGTGCTTTTCGTTTTTAAATAATTTTTCCAAATTTTTTGTAATTCTTAAAATGTTTGTTATTGTAATTTTTATAACCTTTTATTCTTTATTTTATATTTCGTTTTAAAATTTTTAAGTATAAATATTTTTTAATATTGAACTTTTAATGTTTAGAATTTTCTTTAATTATTTAAATATTTTCTTTATTTCTTGTGTACTTTTAATCTTCTAATTACAAAAGATATTGTAACAAAAATTTAACTGCAGGATTTTGTTATTTGCTTTCTATTACTGTAAAAATTTCTCCAGTTTCAATTAATTTTTGTTTCGTCTTTTTTCAGTTCTCTGGTAAATTCATTTTTAGAATCGAATTTTCTTTAATTTTGTTGTTTTTTCTACATATTTTGTTGACTTTTATAATTTTTTACCATCTTATTTAATTTAAGTTTTCTCATTTTATTTTCTTTAATTTTTCTAATTTTACTGTTTATTTTTCTTCCTTTTGTCTCTAGTCATTTTTCTTATTTTTACTTAATTGATCTAAATTTTACACTATTTTCTCATTAATTTTCTAATTAAATTTAAATTGTTTTTTTATTTTTAATCTTTTCACTTAAAGTTTTGTATTGTTTTAGTGCCTTTCTAGAACTTTTCTACATTGTTGATTGGTTCTTTTATTACATTTTTTTTATAATCCTTATGTAGTTTCTTTATTTTTAGTTATTTTTTGTAGTTTTTACTTATTTTCTCTTTCTTTTCCTTTTAATTTTTTCTGACTTCAAATTATTTTTTTTTCTTATTTAAGTTTTTTTAGTTTAAACTTAATTTTCTTTTATTTGCAAATATATATTTAATTTATTTTTTAATATTCTTGCACATCAAGTTTTGTTTTTCGATTCATTTTAGAATTGACAAGTGCGTATTTTCTGCGAGCTTTAAATATTTAATTGTTATTTAATTATTTATTTATTTTATTTATTTACTTTTGCTTACAACACATATGTGAATACAAGGGAGTATTATTTATTTTTTTACTTTAATTTTCGGTGAATTATCGTTTTCTTATTTCATCTTAATTTTCTTTACATTAAATTGTTATCTAAATTTTCAACTGAACTGTTAATTTTCACTTACTTTTGTCAATTTCAGGTACTTTTTTATATTTCTGTATAGTTTGTCATTTTTTAAAAATGTTGTATCTTTTTCAATCATGTTTCTTCTATATTTCAAATTTTTTTCCTATTTTAATAAATATTATTTTGTTTTAACAATTTATAATCTTCTTTGTTCTTTTTCTAGATAATAATTGAATAATGTATTTTTATTATTAATTTTCTTATATTTGTAACGCATTTTTCATACTGTAAAACTACAAATAGTAAAACTAAAATCTGTTGTTTAGAAATTGTTGTTATAAAACTGGATACAAATATATATGATTGTTGCAATCAAAAATGTTTAAAATTAAATAAATTTTAATATGTAACTACAATAAAAAGTTTTCTTACTTAATTTAAATTTACAATGAATGTACGCTTATAAAAATTTAAATATTATACTAATTAATTACTTGGAGTATTTCTTTCATTTAATTATTTCTGTCGCGCTCCGAAGAAAAGGACCTTAGATGCAAAAGATTATAGGTTATGTTTGATGATAGTTTTAACCAGGTTTTAACTATATATATGTATATTGATTGAAAATTCCTTTTTAATTTTTTGCAATCAAAAGAAATTTTTTACCAATACTTTGTGCTTGTATATACTGTAAATGAAAACTGTTTTCGATTGCAAATAATTAAAGAGGAAGCTTTAATCCTGCTTTAATCGCATGTTAAAACTATCGTCAAACATAACCTACAATTTTTTCCTTCTAAGGTCCCTTTTTCAGAGCGCGTCACACTTTAATTATATTAATTAATCTTCAATTGTTTTTTCAGGATGAAAAGCAATGGAATAAATCGGTGCAAGACGGAATTACTAAATATTTCGCAGAAGAGGATAATGTTGACAAGCTAACTGTTTTTAATGTGCTTGAATTGAATGAAGCTTTAGATCAATTCGTAGATAGTGATAAAACTCAAGTTTTTGAAAACCTCATAGAGTATGTGACATACTTTCTAATAAAAAAATAAAATAAAACCTGGCTCAAACTAGAACAATCACAATTTCATATTAAAAAATATGAAACGATTACGTAATTTTAAAATTGAAATTCATACCCAGCTAAATTGAAATTGATTCTAAAACTATAAAAGATACTTCTTCTAATTTCTACTAATTTTATTTAAAGTCATACTAGTTTGAGCCCTATTAACAATCTGTTTCACAGAAGAAAAAACTTTCTTTAATTTTCAGGGAGCACAAGGCGTTGTTTACAGAATATTTGATAAAACAGGATATTGATTTCGATAATGAAAATAGTATTTTGGAAAAGATTAAAGAGTTCCAGAATCAGAGACTTGAAAACGGTGACAATGAGGAAGTAAGTAGTAAAATATGAAGATATACAAACATAGAAATAGACAAAATGACTGGAAATTAAACACAGTCATCACAGGTTTTTCCATTCTTCAACCTTTTCCCCTTTTTTCAAAATTTGTTATCTGTATTCTTCAAAGTTATGAAATAGAAATTCATAGTTTACAAAAAAGAACTAATTTCTTGTTGATTTCGCATTTCGAAAATAATACTAATCTCGTGGAAAATATATACTATTGTTTTTGAACTAAAGATAGCCATTGCTTAACTAAATTGTAGTTTTCAATATTTTTATATCATATTTACCTGTAATATTTTTATATCGTATTTCCCTGTAATATTTTTATTCATGTTTATCTTCAGAATTATTTATCATATCATTAAATTGTTAATTATGTTCCCTATTTTCGAAGAGAATTAGAAGTAACTAATTTTTTCAACATCGGACTTCTGTGACATAAGAAGTATTTAATTATTTTCTATATTAAAACCATGTTAATACAAACTAAAATATTGCGTTTATAAAGGTAGTTTATGAATGTTATTGAATTACAATTATTATTTATTCGGTTAATCTCATTAAATCTCATGAATTTGGTACTAAATTGAAATTGTCTTTTGCAAGTTTCAAGAACTGCGTCGAGAAGCTAAAAAAAGACGTGAAGAGGAAAGAAGAAAGATTGCAGAAATTGTTGATGATGACAATGAGGACGAAGTGGCCACTTCTTCATCCAGAAGTAGAGGAAAAGCCAGAGGACGTGGAAGAGGTGTAAGGGGACGAGCAAAAGCAATTCAAGTTATTGAAGAAGACGTAGAAGTTATTGAAGACGACGATGATGAAGAAATCGAAACAATTAGTAGTCGTCGAGCAAGAGGAAGAAGCAGAGCTCGAGGTCGAGCAGAATCTGCTGCAACAAAAAGAGCTCCTGGAAGAGCGTCTAAAACTAGTCTCCAAAGTTTCCTCAGTGTCAGCTCTTCTAGGAGACCAATAAGAACTTCTACAACGAGTGTAACTACTCTAATTTCTTTTTATTTTATATTTGGATCAAACCAAATTTTATTTCGGCAAGTCAGTCGCGACCTATTTTTTAAACATTTTTATTTTTATCTATGTTAAAGAATCATGTTTGGAGAACTTGTTTGAGGCTTTATTTTTAAAAAATATCTACTAGTTTAATTTAAAAGCAATGTTTTCCTTTTTAAAGGTTCAAAAAAATTTCAGTTTGATATGTTGCTCATTTATATATTTATATTAAAATTGTTTAAAATGGCATAAAATTTATCTTAATTATATTTACAATATTAAGAATTCTTTAAATTTGTATTCTCAATCAAGAAAAACAACTTATCTAGTAAAAGAATTATGTGAACTTGATGTACAGATGAAGTTAAAATTGACGATTTTTCAAAAGCGGAATTAAAGCAAGATAAAAATGTTTAGTTGAAACTTACCTCAGTGAAGATATTTATATTTTTTTGTGTTTATTTTTTGGATTTACACGATTTTTTATCTATTTTGTAACCAACAAGACTAAATTAATATTTAAAATTCTTCTCGGAGGTTCTCAATATTTTTTGAACCGTTCTATCTCTTTCGGAGAAAAACGAAAAAATCTAAATCTTGTACTGATTAAATTCATTCTTGCACTATTCACTACAAAAATTTCACTTTGGTCCCAAAGCTACTTTTCAAAAAAAAAAAAACTTTTTAAAAAATTACGTTTTCATAATGATTTTAAAGGTTAATGTTTTCATTTGTTTCTGTTTGTTTCCAAATTGAAGTTAGCTTCTATGGCATCGATTATTCAATTATAAAATAAATTTCAAAACAATTCGATTTTTTTATAAAAAGACAAATTGGCTACAAATTGTGTAAAGAATTTTTTAATCCCTAAAACTTTAATAAAAAGTATTTTCACTGAGGTAAGCTTCAACTGAACATTTTTTTTAGAACTTGCGTTTAATTTCACTCTTGAAATTGTTGCAAAATCGTCACTTTTTACTTCATCTGTAAATCAAGCTTCTATACTTGTTTTACTAGCAAAGTTATTTTTCTTGATTAAGAATAAGAATTCAAAGAATTCTATTTCTTAATACTGTAGACTCAATTAAATTCAATTTTATACCATTTTAAACTATTTTAATATATAAATGAGCAACACAGCAAACTGACAGTTTTTCGAACCTTCAAGAAAAAAAAATTGTTTTTTAAATAAACTATTAAATATTCATTTTAAAAGTGAAACAAATACGTTCTCCAGACATTATTGATTAACATACATAAAAATATAAATTTTTAAAAACTAGGTCACGACCGACTTACAATTAGTTTAAATAAAATGATTTATTTTAAACCTTTTTTTCAAAACGACAATCGCTGAAACAAGACAATTTTTTAAACAAATTCGTCTCTCGTTCCGTAAAAACCATAATGCATTCGTAACCAGTAATCTTAAAAGAAAAATTTCTGAACTTTATGAAAACAGAAAGAATATAACTTGGAAAATAAATTAATTTGTAAACTAAATTATCTTATAACTAAACTTTTAAATAGAACTTTTCCTGCTTTTACAGATCTCAATTTTGCCGATTCGCGATTATCCGGAAACTTTTCTAGACTACTGAAATCGATTCTATTTCTAGAGATGCAATTTTTTAATTTTGACTTTTAAAAAAAATTGTTAACCATTTTTCACGTGAATATTTATGTTTTTAAGAATTTTAAATTGATTTTATCATTCTAAATTAAATTCCTACTTGTTGTGTTTCAAAAAGTCGTGTTTTCTAAATCTTCCGATTATCCGAATAAATTATAACAAAAATTAGTCCGAAAAAAATGAGTTTTTACTGTATTTTAAAATGCATAAGGATTTTTGTCAAAGTAAAGGTTGAATATTTTTGTTTCGTATAATTCCTTGATGCGAATTATATTCTTTTCAAGAAAATCTGTTATTTCAATGATATCTGTTATCAATCAGGAATTTTACAACTTTCTCTATTAAAATCACTGGTTACATGTATAATTTACTTTTATCGTAATAAGAAAAACACTTATTTAAAAATTATCATTTAGCAATTGTTTTCTAGATTTTTTAAAAAGGTCCTATTTGTCCTCTTATTTATTAAACAGTGATTTTACTATAAGAAATATGAACTTTTAAACATTATTGTAATATTTTGTTGGATATATTCTCGAAATTAGGTTTTAATTTATTTATTTTTTTTAACAGGAGTCCGTTTATGCTGCGGTGAGAGATGACGACTTTATTGATTCCGATTAAAATACTTCCTTATTTGAAGAACTGCGATTGTAATTTGAAATTTTAATCGTGAATATAATTGAAAAACAATTTGAATTGAAATAAGGTCATACAAAAATCTAAACTTTATTTTTGATACTCCATGTCCAGTATTCGATTTTCGTTACATAATGCACTATAATATAAAGTTTATTATTTTATTTTGATAAACTTTGCCCGCACTTTTTTATCTTCTACTTTTCACTATTTCTCTTGTTAATAAGATTATTATTGCAGAGCTTCTTATTTGTAATACATTTTGTAATTTATAATATTGTAATTATAGATTTACATTATTAAATTTGTATTTTGTATCTCTGACTTTTTATTATTAATGAGAAATTTATTTCTCTTTAATTTTGAAATCAAATTTCCCAAATTAGATGCAGGGTATATCTAGTAACCGGGGAAACCGGAAATTTTATTTAACCAAGAAAAACCGGGAATTTTATATTAAACTGTGGGAAATTTTTAAAAATTTAAGAAATTGGTTTGAGTAATTGAATATAGTGATTTTATTTCAATATATTTTTTCGATTATAAATAAAATGTTTTAAAAAATGTGTTTTACTTAAATTTGAGATATTTATTTGAATTTTAAATTTGCTATTTCATTATTAATAAGTACTCTACAATCACTATTGCAAAAATTAGTCTGAACTCTAATTTTAATTTTAATATACCTATTTATAATATTTTTTAAATAAAAAATATAGCAACTTTGAACACTAGTGAAAAATATATAATTTTTTAAAATGCAAAGTGTCTCTCTTTGTATATAGATATAAACATTTGTGTTTATATTTTAAGTGATTTAATTTTGACAACTTCCCGTTACAAGTCATCCGAATTGCAAAATTTTTAGAAATCGATTATCATTTTTAATCTTTTGGGAGCTATTTTGTCTTTTTCATTTGTACAGGAAACAACTTCCAATTTTTATTGTTGCAATTTTTGTCCAAGTGTATAAATTTTAAATTGAAAGTTTATAATTATTATCGCAGTTACAATTTATCTATGTATTCCTTATTTTTATCAAAAAGAAAAACGCATACAAAGTTTGAATAGATTTCTGGGGCAAAATATATTTCGCTAAAGTTCGGAAGAGTTCGGAATATTTCGAATACCTCAACGTGCTACAGCAGACGACAACGGCAAATGTAACAAAACACCGCAGGAAAAAGAAAGCGGCTGCGGATGTAAATAATATTAAATGATTATTAATGATTTTTATGAAAAATGGCGTTAGCGAAAACTGGTTCTGAAATTCCGAAAAATGCAGTGATTGTGAATGAACGCGATGCCATAGCTTATCAATGGAAACAAATACTGGATTGGCCTAAAAAATTGGACGTGTAAGATTAACTTTTCTCATTTAAAGAATTTGAAGTCATTTGTTAAACATTTAATGTCATTTTTACATAAAATAATTTAAGAAGACATGATTTCCATTGTTTGGATTTAATGCAAAACAAATGTTTGTTTATGTGCTTCATTCGCTTTATTTCGTCAATTTTGAGGTTAACCGATTATTGCGGAGCAATTAAACCGCACGATACGTGCATAAATCAGGGCATAAACAATAAAAAGAAATTCAAAAGGTTTTTTCCATTTGCGAAAAAAACATGAAAGCTTTTTTTAAGTGTTAAAATAAAAAATTTCGGTTTACATGTGAAGTCAATAAATAGAAGTTATCTTTTTTATATAAGATATACCTATAATGACAATTGAACCATAATTACATTTGTTATTGTATATGTTTATAGATAAATAAATTGTGGGAAATAGAAATATTTTTGAAAACAGCCAAACAATTGAATTTTGTAGATTTTTTAAATATATTGAACAGAAATGATAAGAAATTTGAATTTAACGAGAACATTTTGTCAGAAAAAATGTACTTTTTGTTATTTTTTAACAAAAAGGTATTATCTGTTTACTTACAAAAAATTACCGTATATTCCACTACATATTTAATTGTTGATCAGGCTATTTTTAAATACAGCTATTTTAAAATAAAATAAGCAGGGATCACAATTCGTACCCTTTTTACCTAATCCCCTTTTTTCTCCCTTTTTTTAAAGAAAATTCCCTAAAACACCTAAAATTAAATATTTTTCCCATAATTTTCAATAATTTTTTTTTAATAATTTTTCAACAATAATACTTCAGACTACTTTAAAATGCTCCAAATATTTAAAAATACTTTAAAATACATATTTGTGACGCGATCTGAAGAAAGGGACCTTACAAGCATTTGAAATTAGGTTAAGTTTGCTGACAGTTTTGACTTAATTAATGCTTCCCTTTTAATTATTTGATTAAAAGGGAAGCATTAATTAAATTAAAACTGTCAGCAAACCTAACCTAATTTCAAATGCTTGTAAGGTCCCTTTCTTCAGATCGTGTCACATTTAAAAACACTGAAAGCTCTTAAAGCTACTTTAAAATATTTCAGACTACTTGAGAATACATATATTTCAAATAATTTTAAAACAAAAGGTAATAAAATATTTTCAAATACTTCCCAGTGCTTCAAAATATTTAACAACACTTGAAAAGATTTAAAAACACTTCAAAATACTTAAAAATATTTAAATATATACTTAAAATTATTTTAAAATATTTCAAAATATTCAAAGATACTTCAAAATAGTTCTAATTTTTTAAAAATATTAGTATTTTAAGTGTTAAATAATTTATAAAAAGATTTTAAAGTATTTTAAAGATATAAATTTAGAAAATAAGAAAGTACTTTTAAATACATCAAAATACTTATAAATACTTAAAATTACTTTAAACTATTTCCAAACACTTCCCAATAATTCAAAATATTTTAAAATACTTGAAAATATGTAAAAATACTTAAGTCTTTAAAATACTTCAGTTTACTTAAAAATACTTAAAATTACTTGAAAATATTCAAAAATACTTAAAACTACTTTAAAATACTTCAGACAACTGTATTTAAAATACTTCAAAATATTTAAAAATACTTTAAATTACTTTAAAATAATTTAAAATAATTTGCGTGTATATTAATTTTGGCTTGAGTGTCCATGAAAGAAGAACGAGTATTTTCTTTTTTCAAACGTTTCGGCAGCATATGTGTGCCTTCTTCAGGGAACTTTTATTAATATCTGAAATCAATTATAAATCTAAATTTATAATATTTTAATACATATATCAATTGTGAGATCGTTGAAAATTACAAATGAAGTACAATTATTGAAAGCGTTGAATAATAAGTAAATTAAAATCAATCTAAGTAAAATGGATAAATTATCTGAAGTTATTAACTCTAAAAAACAATTTTTGCAAAAGCTTATTTTAAGAATAACAATTTTTGAATAAAAAATTATTTAATATTTACATATAACTAGTAAAACGATTTGTGTTATTTGTGATTAGTGTATCCGAAAAGAAATTTATTGTCAAGCCAACAATGACACTTACTTTCACATTTGTGAGGATTTCTTCGAGATTTTGATTTTGGGATTAATCCCAAGGCGACACAAGTTGTTATCAATCAAAACAATCTTATCACAAAAACTTAACATATTTATTTTTCTTAAAATGCAAACTATATCACACATTTTTTGACAATTTT